>PVLD010019932.1:0-35083 GCA_004027595.1 Dinomys branickii
TCCCTTCCTCTTCCTCTGCTCCCTCCCCTCTCTGACTACAGATTTTTCTGTTTTATTAGTTCTTTTAAAACATGAACTTTCACTTTGTTGGGTTCTGAAGCATCAATTTATCTTTTATTTCACAAATTTCTACCTTATTGTCTTTATCTCCCACCTTGTAACTCCCCTGGATTTGTTCCTCTGCTGTGCTCTCCCCTTTTTAATTGGACGCTGCCTTTTCATCTTCACGCTGCCCATTCTTATAAATGACAATTCAAACATTACATGAAAATTAAATTCATGATTTTAAAGCTCCAAGCAGAAATCTCCGGGGTCAGATGGTTTTACTGGGGAATTCTGTCAAAAATTTAAAGAATGAACAGCAGTCCTTCTCAATTTATCTTATGAAAGTAGCTTTTCCTGATGCCAAAACCAAAGACAGAATGAACAAAAACAAAAGCAACTTTAGACACACATCCTTCACAAATACAGACAAAAACACCCATAGATGAGTAAATAAACAGAATAAACAAGAAGAATTTTACACCACTTCACAGCAGGATTTAATCCCCAAAGATGCAAACCTTATTTAGTATTCAAACATCTACCAGCACGATCCCATAGAAATAGGTAAAGAAGCAGGACTACATAATCACTTCACTTGGTGAATAAAAAGCCTCTTATAAAATTCAGCACTGTTTTATGATAAAAAGAAAAAAGACACTGATCTCAAAATGGAGAGAAACTTCCCGAACTCAGCAAAGAGCATTAATGTTGAAAGAGTACTTTTCTCTAAGCTACAGAAAGGCAGGATGTCAGCTGTCAACAGTGGTGTTATAAGTAGGAAAAGTTAATAAAAGATATATGGACTGGAAAGGAAGAAATGAAGCTGGCCTCTCTCTCTCTCACACACACACACACACACACACACACACACACACACACGCTCCTAGAAATCATATTCGAGTTCAGCAAGGCTGAACAATGCCAGATAAACATACAAAGATCAACTGGATTTCCATGTATTAGCAACGAACACATGGCTAATGAAATTGAAAATAATGCTATTTCCAATCACCCAAAACAGTGAAATACAAATCTAGCAAAATATGGGCTGGGCTCACTCACATTTGTGCAAAACTACAAAACACCTGTGAAAAGAATCAAAGATCTAAATATATCAAGAGCTACGTTGGGTCCATAGTCAAGAAGTCCCAATATGGTAAAGATCTCAATTATCCCCTCCACCCACGATCCTGTGGTTGAAATATACCATGAATTTTTAAATTTTAAAAATTTAGTATAGTAAAAACCACTGCCACGAATCCCCTCTCAAATAAACCCTCTTGCTTTGCAAACACTTACCCATCATTCCTGGTGCGTTCTGAAGCGGTTCTAGAAGTGCTCTTTCGTGAGTGTCTTTGGTTGTGTGCTGTCACAGCTGCTGCATATCTTGCATCAATTCAAAATGTTTATTCCCCTATCTTACGAAAAAAACTAAAACATCACGTTACAGTGATCCATGGATACCTGGGTTTATGGCAGCACAATTCATAAGAGATAAATTATGGAAATGGTCTATATATCCATCAGTGGATGAATAGATAAAGGTTTTTTTTTGTTTTTTTTTTCTTTGGCGGTACTGGGGATTGAACTCAGGACCCTGCGCTTGCTAGGCAGGCGCTTATGCCACTGAGCTATATACCCAGCCCTGGATGAATAGATAAAGAAAATGTATTCACACGGAGTGGAGTCCTGCTCTGCCATAAAGAAAGAGAAATTTGAGTCATCTGTGGGGAGATGGATGAATCTTTGGCCCATTAGGCTGAGTGGAATAGGTCAGACCCAGAAAGTGTACGTATCGCACGGTTTCTCTGGCATGAGAAAGCCAAAATGCGAATAATAGGGAGAGCAGAAGGAAGGAGAGCCGGTAGGGAGCGGAGAGGCAGACTTCATGGAGATGGGAAGGGGGTCCGGGGAGGGGAGGAGCTCTAGGCGCCCAGGGCAGGTGTAGGAAAAACTCAAGCTGCGACGCACGCAGGCACCAATCCTCCGTGGCAAATGCAATTGTTATGTATCACAAATGTGTATTAACGAAATAAACGTTTACCTTTCGTGATCATTTTGACTTTGGGGGAGAAGCACAGGTTGCACGTGCAAGATGGGTGGTTCAGGTGGATGAGGGCGCCCGGTGCCGTGTTTAGGAGCCCGCCTTTCTGTTGCATGGCGCTCCGCAGTAACATTCATTGTATTTCTGATCACACCGCGTAAAGAAGCACGAGGACTTCTGGAGCTGCCTTGGGAAGTGAGAAGAACAGCGGGCTGAAAGTGCTCGTAGGAAAAGAGGGACTCCTCTGAGGGGGACTCATGGCAATGTGTCTTTTACTGTAATAAATATATTAGTGTCGCTGTACATTTTGATTACAAAACTTGTCAAAATTCCAGGAAAATGTTTTGGAGATAGGGGTAAGATTATCCACAAATTGATATAGAAAGGCAAAGGAACTAGAATACCTGAAATAATTTTGAAAATAAAAACAAATCAGGAGAAATCAATCTACCCAAGTTCAAGACTTACTAGATAGCTGTAGCAACCCAAACGTGTGAAATCGGCCGAGGCATAGTCACAGTAATCAATAGAACAGAACTCAAGCAGAAGTCTACAAACATACCCACGTGGTTTTCAACAAAAGTGTAAAAGCAACTCAATAGATAAAGATAGACTTTTCAACAAATTGTGCCAGAGTGATAGAATATCCATGAGCAAAAAAGAGAAAAAAACTTTTGATATAAACCTCACACCTAGAGCCATGTGTGGTAGCACATGCCTGTAATACCAGCACTCAGGAGGCTGATGCAGGAGGATCACTGTGAGTTTGATGTCAGCCTGGGCCACATAGTGACTTCAAGGCCAGCATGGAATGCATAGAAAAAAATCTCAGAAAAATGCCAAACTTATGAATAAATAAACCTCACACCTAAAACAAAAATTACAGGCTTAAATATGAAACATAAAACTTCTAGAAAAAACACAGAGAAAAATCTTTGTGAACTGGGGCTAGACAACGCATTCTTAAACTTGGCGCTAAAAAAGTGTGACCCCTAAGAGGAAAAAATGTGTAAGTTTGACCTCATCAAAATTAAAATCTTTTGCTCTGAAAAATACAGTGTTAAGTGGATGAAAAATAAACCAGAGATTGGGAAAAAATATTGGCATACCACATAGCTGAGAAAGGGCTGGAATCTAGACCATCTAGAATTTAAAAATGCAACAGTAAAAATACCCAACAGTTCAACGAGGGAAAGAGCAAAAGATGCATGCAGACATTTCACCCAGAGGCCCTACAGGTGGTAAATTAGTGCACAGAGAGAGGTTTGTCAAGCCAGGTGTGGGGGTACACACTTGTAATCTCAGTATTCTGGGAGGCTGAGTCAAGAGTATTGAAAGTTTGAGCCCGACCCGGGCAACTTAGCAACTTAGTGAGATGTTGTCTTGAAAGAAAAATTTAAAAAGGGTTAGGGATACAGTTCAGCGCAAGGATCCCAATGGGTTCAATCCCCAGTGTTATGAAAACAAACAGCAACAACAACACAAATGAAACAGTGCATCCACTACATGGGCATTTATCCCAGAGAAACGGAGGCTTCTGTTTGTGGCAGGACAATGTGTGAATGTTTATGGCAGTTTTATTTGTAATAACTCCAAACTAGAAATGGCACAGACATTCTTCAGCAGGTGAATAGTTAAAAACAAACTGTGGTGCATCTGGACCACGCATATGGCTTGGACCTAGAATGTCCCTTGTGTGTTCAGAAGCAGGGCTTTGGGAAGGTAAACGGACCATGAGGTTGCTGTTCTGTTTGCTGGATTAATCTATTAAGGAGTTCATTACTGGATGGGCTACAAGGAGGGAGGTTGAAAGAGGCTGGCTGCTTGAAAGAGGTGAGTCGCTGGTGGTATGAGCTGGAGGGGTGTATTTTTGTTCCTGGTCCCTTCCTCTATCTCTGACACTTCTGCTCTCTGCTTCCTGGCAGCCATGAGTTGAGCAGCTTCCCTCTGCTATGCCCTTTCACCATGATGTTTCTGCATTGGACCCAGCTGACCATGAGCTGAATACTCATAGGCAAAACAAATTTCTCAGGCTGGGGATGTGGCTCAGTGGAAGAGCTCTTGCCTTGCATGTATAAGGCCCAGGGTTTAATCCCCAGCACTACCAAAAACAAAAACAAAAACAAAAACCTCCTGTACTGAGTTGTGGGTTTCAGGTATTTTTGTCTCACCAGTGGAAAGCTGACTGATACACTATGGGGTACTATGGTGTAACAAAATAGGAGTAAGCTACTGATACATGACAAGGGGCTAAATCTCTAGAAAAGTATGCTATGGGGAAAAAAAGTCAATCCCAAAAGGTGACATGTTGTACGGTTCCGTTCATATAACACACTTGAAGTAACAAAGTTACAGAAAGGGAGACCTTAGACTGTGTAACAGTTACCAAGGGTCAAGGGACTGGTGCAGACAGGAAAGAAGTGGGCATGGCTATAAATGTACATCCTGTGAGACCTTGTGCTGGAGACATCCCGGTCTGGACCATATCAGTGTGGACTCCCTGGTTATAATATTGTGCTGCTCTGCATGAGCCTGGGGTAAAGGACACATGGGATGTCTTGGTATTGTTTATCACAACCACGAAGGAATCTACAGTGAATCTACGCTCAGTTTTCTGGGGACGGGGAAAAAGAGTGTTGGTTAATGTAAAAGGCCAGTGATGTCAGTGCTTTAGTAATAACTGCCATGGCTGCAGGTATTGACCTTGCCCCACTGCTGGTGCCGGCACAGTGCTGTGGGTCCCAGCTGGGTCCTGTCCTGATGGAACCAAGCCTCTGCGTTAACCCTGATGACCTTGGTTCAAATCTCAGCTTCCCCGCTCACTGAGCCCTTGGGTCCAGCAGGTCACCTGCGCCTCTGTCCCTTGGCCTTCTGTCTCCCTCCCCCACTCCCCGTGGTCCAGTTGGGGCTGACCTGTCCTTGCAGCCCAGGTGTGGGCACAAGGCCAAGGTGTGCCCGTCCAGGGGCTCACCAGTCTGTCCACAGTGATTGTTTCTGCGCTCAGGCTGTGACCGAGGCGGGACTAGTGAGCGCCTTTCTGGAGTAGCAATCTCCTCCTATGCCTCCATCTCTCCCCGAGAGCAGGTGATTGGAAATGGTGCTGTTTTCCAGGGACAGTGTCTGACGGTCACTGGTGCTTGCTGGCTATTAGTAGCAGAGCTCCAGGAAGCTGAGGATGGGAGCTGAGAGGTCTGAGTGGGGGCCGCGGTGGCCTGGCCTGAGGCCGGGGCGGCAGCTCGGGGCTGCACCTCGTGGAGGAGGTGGGGGACGGATGGCACCTCCACTGTCCTGAGCAGAAAGCGCCGTGCGGTGCGCGACAGTGCTGGGCCCCCCACCCTCTTGTGCTTATTTCTTATATCCCTAGCAAAGCCCAGGCCAAACCCCAGAGCACTCTGGAATGCCAGCCCCTTCCCACCAGCCCTCCCTCTGGCCCCACCGTGCACACGAAAATGGGGTATTTTTAGCTGGGTTTTTGGACCGGCTGCCTCTGCAGACAGGGTTGCATAAGAGCCCTTGGCAGGGTGAGCCGCCTGCGGATGGTAAAGCCATTGACACCCGCTTGGGAAACAGCCAGGGTGGCTCTGCGGAGCTGGCAGGACCCAAGCCTCTCTGCACATCAAGGGGAAACCTGACGGCTGCCAGGGAGGGGAGGTGACTTCATGGGGAGCAGACTTAGTGTGAGGAACAAAACATGAGCCCCAGCCGCCCTGCGGTGCTGGAGTTTGCAATCACGAACCACTGGGGCCGTGATGGGACCTTTGCAAGCAGCCTGCGCTGAGCACGACACAGACGAAAACCAGGCTCACCGTGGGCACATTTTGCAGTTTGTGCCATCTAGCCCCCAAATGGCCCTGTGCGGTGGAATCGTGAACACCACCTTTTAAAACATTTTCTGTTACCCGTACTTGCAGCCCCTAACGATCACATTCCTTGTACAGCGTGGCCGCACGCACACAGCGCCTCTCAATTCTTTTTCGGTCCCTTCTTCCTCCTCTCCCACTCCCTCCACCTCTTGGTCTCCTTCCCATTTGCAGAAGATCCATCCTTATAAACAAGAGCACAGGCTCAGAGAGGAACATAGCTTTCCCCAGGTCCAACAGCAAAACAGGGGCTGAGATTAGGGCAAGGCCACCCGGAGCTCAGCTAGAGTCTGCCTGTTCCTTGTCTTTGGGTTAAGTGGGGGTCCACTTCTAGCCAGCCACCAAGGAGCCTGAGCCTGGGCTTCTATCGAGTGTCACTGGCACAAGCTTGGGCACCATCTCTTTATTGCGCCCTGCCAGTTCTGCAGGGAGCATGGCACATAGTAGGTGCTCAGGAAATGGCTGTTGGATGAATGGATGGAGCAAGCAAGCACTCAGTGTGCATCTGCCTCAAGCAGCAACTTGTCCCGCCAAAGAAGTCCCTTGTGGCACTTGCCTTAGAGTTGACAGGACTGGGTGGATGCGGAAAAGGGCCCCAGGTGCTACTGAGCATCCTGCCTACTGTCAGCCATGAAGTGTTTTGTATTCAGGGAAGGATATCAATGAAGCCCTTGGCTTGATTCCAATTCACCTACGGAGCAAGGAGCAACAGGCATGTCCCAGTTGTTGCTAAAAAGGCGACAGAGCTATGGACACCTTTGGTATAATATCCTGGAGATATGATAGCATGGTTTTCAAACTGCACTCTGAGCTACCCCTTGGGGTCCATGAATAGCTTGCTTCTATCTCACCTGCTGGTTTTATGTTTTCCCCATTCAGTCTATGTGAAAAGTTCACAATAGAAAATGTAAAGATTCACACAAGGAAAATGTCACACCCTGGGTCTCCAGTCCTTCTCTGTGTTTCAGATGCCTGAACCTGTGTAACTTTCTCCCCACTGGCCATGAGAATGGAGAAGATTGAGTGGGGGTGGGTAGGGGACAGACAGAAGCTACCAGCAAGACTGGTCCTCATTCTGGCAAGGGGACGAGGGTTAGCCTCTCACAGAGGCCTTTCTGTCCAAGTTCCATCAACAGCTGCTGTGGAAGCACGTAGCCCTTGGCCTCCCAGCACCTGTGGTGTGTGCCCTCCTACGAAAGAGCCGTGGCTCTGGAGAGGACTCTGGGAAGTCAGCTGAGGGCCATTTAGCCAGGGAATCCTGGAGTCCCAGGTTCTCAAAGTGTAGGCCAGGGGAAGGGCTGAGGGCCCAGGGAGAGACATCTCTTTAGCCTGGAGCTCTCTTTCAACTCTCTGGAGAGAAGCAGCGGGAGGAGGGCCAGGGCGGGGCCCAGGTGGAAGCCCCAGGGGTCTCTGTCTAAGGGGTGACCTCCATGGGGGGAGAAAGAGTTCTGAGACCAAAGCATTAAGCACAGTCAGGACCTGACCACCAGGAGCAGTTTCTGCATGGGCACAGTCATGGGAACACTGCCTACTGATCTAACTAAAAATTGTGCCTTTGGAAATGTGGGAGTTAAGAAAGTGGGAATTCATAAGTAAGTGTTAAATCCCAAGTCACCAGAAGGCAAGCCAAGATAGTCTGTCAAAATCAAAGAGCTGAGCTGGGCATGGTGGCACATGCCTGTAATTCTAGCACACTGGGAAGCTGAGGCAGGAGGCTCGCAAATTCCAGCCCAGACTGGACAACTTAATGACTCTGTCGAGACTATCTCAAAATAAAAAATAAAAAAGGGCTGGGGATGTAGCCCAGTGTGAAAGTGCTGAATTCAGTTCCCATCCACCCCACACCCCAACTCAAGAAGTAGCGCAGAATCTGTACATTGATTTTGGAAAAACCTGCAGAAGAAAGAGCTAAAAGAATGGAAAATTGGTGCCGCTATGGATAAGAAGTTGAGGTTCCAGGAAGCCCAGGTGCAACCCTTCAAGTTCCTTGTAACATAGCTTTGGAAGCTCCCATTCATCACTGCAACCCACGCTGGTCAAACAAGTCACTGCGACCTCCCCGGACTCAAGGAGGGAGGCATGAGACCCACGCCCAGCAAAGAATGTGTTCACCTCTATTTCCTACAGGTACTTCGTTCCTCCCGAGAATTTGCGGGAGTTTACACAACTTTAAAAACATGATAAAAACATTTAGAAATGTTTTTAAAAGTCAGTCAGAACCTTAGAAAATATGTTCTGGTCCCTACGTGCTTTTTCAGGGTGGTACTGGGAAGGGCAGGACCCAGGGCCTTGTGCATGTGAAATACACTCTTTATCACTGAGCTATCCCCCAGCACGCTCTGCCTACCTGTTTTGGCTTTTCCGTTGATGGTTAAGATTTCTCATAGCTTGATAAACAAAATTGATTGTGTAAACATTCCTGCCCCTCTTGATTTCAGGGGGAAAGTGTTTAAGTAGTATTCTGCGGATGAATAAGAATCTGCAACTCCCAAGGCAACAGGGCAAAGCAACCCAGGAAAGAAGGAAAACCGCAAAATCAAATCGAGTCCTGAAATGGAAATATTCAATAGTTGAGAATGTTAGGAAAGACGAGACACAAGAGCAGTGTTTTTTGGTGTGTGAGTCACAGCCGCTTCTCTCAGGGACCAGCTTTTCGGTCCAAATGAAGCTTCTGACCGAGGAGCCCTTGGAACACTGTCTGGTGCCAGCTGCACGCTTGGCTCTCCCCTATGGAAACCGTTACCGGGGTGCCCAGAGCACCGGCTGGCACAGGAGCTGGGAACTGACCCAAGCCACGCCCCTCCTGTAGCTCAGCTCCCGGATGGTCTCAAGGTCCTGTCTGTGCCTGTTCAGCTTTGGTGTCAGGAAAGCTTCAGAGGTTGCCCTGGCCATCCTCTGCGCGTAGATCATTTGTCACATGCTAGGAATGTGCTTCTTGATCACCAGCCTCGGGAGGGCGCTCTGAGCCCTGAACTTGGGCAGGACCTCCCATTGAGAAGACGGGCGGAAGTGCTGACCTGGGAGGAGTCCCTCCGCGCTGTGAGTGGGTCGGAAGGAGGGGACGCTCTCTGTGGGCAGGGCCGGCTGGGGCCTCTTGAGGAGTTGCCTGCAAGCTTGGGTACAAGGATGTATGAACACCTGCTTGTGCTGGTTCAGGAGAGGGTGCCCAGAGGCAGGGGACGGGCCAGGAACTCCGCCCCCTACCCACCACTCCAGGCCGGACAAGCTCGGTAGCAGCTTTCCCCACATCCGGGCCTGCACCCCAAGACACCCTCTGATCAGCTGCCCCGTTTCTATAAAGCATCAACCTCCAAGGGTTGAAGTGAACTGATGGTAGGAAGGCGTTTAAGGAATTAAATCCTTGGTGCAGAGATTTGGTGGTTGATTCACTGAGCAGCAGGCATTTTCCAGACCATTGGTCACCTGGTGGGGCCTCTTTACTAAGCCTCAGGGCAGGGGCCCTGCAGGACCCCACTCTACACAACAGTGCACAGAATGCACCCTCATACTGATGGGAGGCACAGGACCTTGTGGTCAGCACAAACCTACCAGCGTCTGTCCCGCCTCTTACAAGGTGAGCAATGTGGAGTAGGGTCCTGAGGAAGCACAAGTTTGACTTTGCAGATGGGGCCTGCAGGTTCGAGGGAACCTGCGAAGGTGGGGCAGCCGCATGAACTCCTCCAGGGGAGGCCACTCCACCTCTGGCACTGGAGGGGCCAGCATGGGGCTGAGGAGCACGAGGTGGCACGAGGTGACAGCTGGAGCTGTGGGAGAGGGCCCGGGCTTGGGACATGCGGCCAGAGAAGCCAGCCTTGACCCTGAGCCTGGAGGAGGGTTCTGGGGGAGGCTCCTCTAAGGTGGGTGGAGCACTTTCAGGGCCAGTCCCGGTTGCCCGGCAGACTGAGTAGGTCTGAGACTGGACCTAAGCATCCTGACCCAGGCAGCGGTCCTTCCTGCATCCTCACTCTGCGCTCTGAAGTGTGCATCCTTGAGTGGCTGGAGATAACCCTGGGTGACTGTCTGACCTCATCAGCTGGCCCAGAAGCAACTGGATGTGTGACCCAGAGAGGGGCTGAGTGACCCCGGCTGAGACTGCCTTGGGCCACGAAGCACTGCTCCCATCCACAAAGATGCCTCCGATGGAGGCTTCGGCTGACCTCACAGTGACCTCTCTCCACCTCAAGCCTGAGCCCCTCTGGGCCATCAGTCATCTGCTCAGGGCGCACAAGTGAGCTGACTGTTTTTGCAGTGTTTGTTCATAATAGCAACAAGCGACTCCTCTTCCTCTGCATCTAGGAGGGGCCACAGAATAGCTGGCAGAGTCACAGCATCCACAAAACAAGCCGAAGCTCCAGAAGGCATCTGCAAAACAAAGCTGAACTCAGGAAAGCCTTTTTAAAATTAAAAATGAACCAAAAATTTTTGAAAAGGCTCAAGCTCTTTCTCCAGCAATGACTCATTGTTACCAACTGACATTTGCTCTGTGGTGTCAAGGTCTGTCCCCTCTGCCATGTCGCAACCTGATGAACCCTGGGGACCCCAACACAGTGTCACTCCACCCAGGTGCCCTCAGATGCCAAGGCTGCAGGGAAGAGGCCACTGGCCTCAAGAAGCTTAGAAACACAAAGGACATCTCGGGACAGTAAAGTGGAGAGTGTCTTCATTCTGCATGACTGTGTGCTTTTCTTATAGTCCAGGCTTTCATCAGATTCCCAGGGGGGCACCAGTAGCTGTCAGGATGGACCAGCTAATGCTTCAGTAACAGACAACCCACACTCTCAGTGGCTGATCCCAGTAGCGAATTCTCAGAGAGCCACTGGCTGTAGTGTATTTCCTGTCCCTGTTTCTCTTCTCTAACATCTAGCCATCCATCCATGAGAGAACAGACAGTGTGTTAGCTGTATGTCTCTGTACTCACATATCTGACCCACACAACTTAGAGGAGGAAAGGTTTGTTTCAATTCACAGTATCAGAAGCTCTCGTCCATGGATGGCTGGCTCCAAGGCGGACATGTGATGGGAGGATGGACTTTAAAAGAAGAGAAGACACTTTATTTGCAGGCAGGAAAAAGCAAAGAGGGCAGCTGAAGGGCTCGGGACAAGATCCTCATGGGCCTTTGCCCCCAGCTTCCTTTCATCCTGTGATGAGGCCTCTTCCTGTCTGGAACGTGGCACAAGCTGATTGGCTTCTTGTCAGGGCCTTACTATTGCGATTTACAGCTTGGTTGGGAGGAACCTCACAGACAGGGTCACTTGCAGCTAGCAATTAAGTAAGCAAGGGCTGCGTGTGTATCTAGTGCCGCAGCATAGTAAACCTAACATGAGACTATGTGAGAATGTATAGTGTGAGCATGTATTTAATATACTAAGTGTGGGTTTTCTTTTCTTTATGTAGCCCGCTCCCCCTTTGTCCTCCTTAGCATGTTACTGGAGGTGAGAAGGGTGACTGTTTTGGTTAGAGCACCCGGCTTCCCCCCTGCTCTGCTGATGAGTTCTCCCTCTAGCCTTCTTAGTTGCTCCCTGTGGTAAAGTTTTACCTCTGTCCAGTAAGGATTAGCCAGAAAACCTAATAAAGCCCTTACTCTTATCTTTGCCTGCGTACAAACTCCCATCCCCTACATCAGTGGCTACAGGGGTGGAAGCCACCACCCACCACCTCTCCATCAGCATTGCACCTAGTCCTAGCCTTTATTCTAGTCCGTAGTCTTTCCAGCGTATTATACAGCTGTTCTGTGCATTTGGAAACCATGTACTGTGTGCCTCCTACATGGGGGGCTCTGTTCTAATGCTGGGGTTCTTCTCATGGTGGATAAAATGGACTCAGATCACAGGGATCACAGATTCGGCAGATTAGGGGTAGCAGTGAAAGAACCACTAGGCAGTGACAGAGGAGATCAAGCTTTCACTGGCAGGACTGGTGGCCGGTGGGGACCCAAAGTCCATAACAGATCAGCCGGGGATGCTCTGAGTCTTTCAGAGCAAACCAGTTGCCTACCTCCAAGGTGGGGTGGAAAGGAGCTCTGGACCTGTTGCACCGTGGAGCCCAGGATGTGTTTCTTTTTCTTTTTGGCAGTATTAAGGATGGGACCCACAGCCTTCATGCTGAGCTACAGCCCCAGCTGCCCCCTTTTTTATTTTGTGACAGAGTCTTGCTAAGTCAGTAAGTTTCCCAGGCTGGGCTCTGACTTTCAATCCTCCTGCCTCAGCCTCCTGAGTCGCTGGATTACAGCATGTGCCACCATGCCTAGGTAGACTTTTTTAAAATGATAAATGTGTGGAATTACACTCATCATTTTATCTTCAGAAGCTTGGAACCCAAGTGCTTATGAAATGAATCAGTTGATGGATGGATGGGTGGGCGGATGGATGGATGGATGGATGAAGCCTGACGGTGTGCTTGCCCTTCTCTTCTCTGTGCTCAGTTTCCTCATCTGTCCACCGAGATGATGTCCAAGAGCCCCTCTCCTGGCAGCTGGTGACTAACATGATCGCAGCGTCCTGTGTGGTTGGAAACCCTTCCTGCCTTGTCAACCCCAAAAGCAGTGTGCAGTCCCTGAAGCTGATGTCTGGCTTCTCTGGGTGACTTTGCCCCAGTGACAGTTGTTCACAGTGTTAGCTGTGAAATCGATGGGAATTCTCCAGGGCCAGGGTGGTTGCTGTGAGGACTCTGTGGCCAGGGCTCATCATTAGAGGCAGACAGATGTGAGTCTAGAGGCGCAGGTGGAGGCATCTCCTCCCCCTGCATCTCCTGCTGCTGTCTGGATTCCACCATCGTGACTTATTCTACAGGGTCCACAGTACCCTTTCCTCTGTGGGTCCTCTTCCCACATGCTGCAGACCTGGGCAGAATGACGGAGCTAAAATTCCTGGTGGCAGCAGTGCCAGCCTCTGCACAGAGGGCCTGGGGCAGACCCAAAGGCAGGGGAGGTGCATTTCAGAGAATAAAATTGGGTTACCGAGAAGCTCACCCGATGTGACATAGCTGCATGTCCCCTGCCTGCAAGGCCACTCCATTGTAGGACAGAGCAGGTGTACAGAATAAGTTCTAACCAGAGACACAAGCAGAGAGTGCCGGGGCACTAAGGAAGCCTGGGAAGAGTTGATTCCAGTCTGTTCTTGAAGAATAAGAAAGATTTTCATATCCTGAGAAGAAAAGAGGGCAGCAAAGCCTAGGAAATTATAGTGGCCGAGCCAAATGTGTCGGCTGGGTGGAGTCTATGGGAGGTGTGCGCCAGGTCATGGCAGGCACAGAGTTTGGCAATGGGGAGCCATTGAAGATTTTTGCAGAGAGAAGATCCATGAAGTCTACTTTAAAATACTCCCTTTGCTTAAAGATTCAGATTAGAGGAGGCTCGGGAGACATATGAATCTCAATGGGATCCTGAAACAGCAAAAGGGCGTTGTGACGAAATGCATAGCCCCCAGAGAGGTCTGTGGCTTAGCTACTAGCAGTGTCCCAACGCTGATTCACCAGTGTGACAAGGGTGTCAGGGCACGTTAGTACAGGGGAAGCTGGGTGAAGGAGACACGGGAGCTCTTGGCTGTTTCTGTGGCTTTTCTGTAAATCTAAAGCTTCTTAAATAAAAGGTTGGTGGGTAGCATGGGGGTGGGGCGAAGTGGGAGGTCTAGACCCAGGGGAAGTGGACAGGAGCTGCCACCATCCTAGTGGTGGAGCGAGCCGGGCAGCAGGGCCGGAAAGGGGCAGAAACAAGGGATGCACTGGGAGAGGGTGGGACAGAACTTGGTGACTTGCTGCAGTGAGGGGCATGAGCAAGGGTAACAATCCTGTCCAAGCCTGGTATCAGGCATGGAGGACCCAGGGACTATTCCAAGCCCGGTACCTGCTGAGTGCTCCTGGGTTCTGGTCTTGAAGCTGGTGATCGAGCAGTAGATGCTTCATGCCAGTGCTGGCCAAATTATCCAGCTGGCAAAGGGCTGGATTTTTTAAAGCCTTGATTCTGGATACATTTCCAGTCCAGTAAAATGAATATTTTGGTTCACGTACTGTTTGATGAGACACAGCCACTAAGCAGGGGCTCGGGTTTTAGCCATTTTTCAAACTGCTGTCAACATTTCTGAATCTTTACCTCTTTGCCTCTATTTTCTTCTCACTGCGGACCAATAACAGCAGAGTTCCTGGACTGGCCCTGGTCACTCGAACCCTCACACCTCCCAAGAGTTAGAGACCGAGGGTCTCAATTTACAGATGAGAAAATGGTGATTCAAAGAGGCTTAGAAGCTATCTGAGGTCACACGAAACTGGAAAGTTGCAGGGTTTAGTCTGTGGTCAGTCTGTCTAGAAGCAGCGTCCCCATTCCTGTCGCATAACCCACTGGTGCTCAGGCAGCCCTGTCACCTGACCTCCTTTTCTTGTTCCTATGGGCTGTTCAAGATGCTCCTTCTCCGCCGTCCTCCCTGGAGGCTGAGTCATGGGTTATGGTGGTCGGAGAGGTGGAGAAGGCAGAGGGGAGGGCTGCGCAGAGCCAAGTCGTCTCCCCGTGCCTTGTGGCTGGAGTGACAGAGAGCCTTGGGGCCATAGGAGACCTCAGCAGAGTGTCAGGAGCCCTGATTCTGGCCCAGGCATCGGTCCCAGGTCTCCACCACTGGCAGATTGGGAAGAGAAGGAGAAAGGAGGAGGGGTCACCTAGTGTCCTGCCTCAGGTCAGCTCCTTCAAGTGAACTCAGGCAGCACCTGCACAGTTACTAAAATCAGTGATGAGCTGGGCATGGCGGCCCAGGCCTATAGTCCTAGTGCTCTGGGAGGCTGAGGCAGGAGGATTGCAAGGGATGGGACTCAAAACCATGTCCTCTCCAGGCTCCTGAGAAAGTCCAAGCTATGGCTGAGATGGTGCTGGAAAAAGGAGGAGGCACCAGGGCTACAGAGACAGGGATTCCTTGGCCCTCAGGAAGGGGGCTAGAAGTCTATGGGCTGGCGAGTCCTGGGGACCTTCCCTGGGACCCACTTCTGCGGCAATGCCATCTGCCAAGGGGCTCTGGCTTCCTCAAGGATCCAGTTATTCATTCACCGGTCACCATGGTGCCACTGGTTGTGCGCACCTGCCAGGGTCTGGGGACACAGTGACACCCAGGATGGCGTTTCAGGACAGGACAGCACATTCCTCACACCGTTTCACAGAGTGAGGCCCTCTGTCTTCCAGCTCCTGACTTCAGTCATCCACCTTTCCCAGAGTCTCCCCTCCAAGCCTCTGCTCACCTGTCTCAGTTCCTGGCAGAGGGATCCTCTGTTGCTCAGAGCCTTGAAGGTCAGCGTCTCCATTTCAGCAAAGGAGAGCTTGGAGCACCAGTAGAAAGGAGTGCTTTGTGCCGTGACCCTTCGTAGCCACCCAGTGATGCCCATGGGTGCTCATGATCCCTCAGCCTCAGTCATCCAGCTTGGCGCCCACCCTTCCAGCCCCGCAGCCTGGCTCCTCTCCCTTGCCTCAGCTTCCTCTCTCTCAACGATTTTTGGGATTTTCATTTCCCTGCAGAAAGCAATCCTGGGCAACCTTCTCTGATTCTGATGGTCAGAAAGTGTGCCTGTCTGCTCGGCCCCTAGCCCGCCTGAGGGGTGATGCCCCTAATGTGCAGAAGCCTCCTTGCTCCTGGTCAGCACCTCCTGTTTCTTCTGCAGAGCACCCCACTAGCAGGCCACACTTTCCTACCAGTGTGAGGTCTGCTCAGTAAGGCAGTGAATGAAGACTCCCTAGGCAGCTGTGCGGAACCTGCTTACCTGGGTTTCTCTTGTTGTGCAGGTCTACACGGGCTTAGTCAGTAACCAGTTCAGACAGGAGCAGGAGGACAGAAGGCTTCCAGGAGTCAGTCTTGGGACAGACCAACTTCAGCTTCCGCAGTGTGTTTAACTCGATAAAGAGATGCTTATATATTAGACAAAAGTTAGGGCCTAAATTAATCATAGCTTAACAGAAAGGAAACAAATGAAAAAGGGAAAGGGATCTGTCATGGTTTGCGTGTGAATGTCCCCCCAAAGCCACATGTGGTCTCAGGGCAGGCTTCTAGAGTTTATGATTGACTCATGGTCCATTGTTGGAATTATGGGTGTGAGTACTACACCTGCCCTGGGGCGGACAGTTTGCGTACAGTGTAAGGCAGGGAAAGAGGCTGGTTGCTGCTGCTCCTCCCTTTTGCTCTTATTGCTTTTGCTGTTTTCTGCTGCCATGAACAGTTGTCCTCTGCCATGTGCCACTCTGCCTCGGAGCCAGCTGAGTATGGACTGAAACCTCTGCAAACTGTGAGCTAAATAAACCTTGCCTTCCTTGATTTTGGGTGTTGGATATTTTGCCTCAGCAACAAGAGGAAAGTAACCAGGACAGGATCATTAACTCAAAACAAACCCAAGCCATTCCGAAGAAAGAAAATATAAACATAGTACCCTAGGTGGCCAGTTCTGAACAATATTCACATACTCACACTGATAGAGTTAAAGCAAGAATTGTGGTGCAATCATACTGAAAGGGTGAGAGTTTGGGAGGTTGTGTGTGTGTGTGTGTGTGTGTGCGTGTGCGCTGTGTGTGTATATCAAGATTGGGGAAGAAGTGTCAAAGAGCTAAGCTGTCCTCTGTGACAATTCATGGCTAATGTCTAAAACTGAGAACTCAGGAGTCAAAGCTGAAGAAACACCTGCACTCGCATGTTCATGGCGGCACAGTTCAGTCACCAAGATAATCTGTGTCCCTCTACAGACGAATGGGCCAAGAAAATGTGGTGTACATGGAATGGACTGACGGGGCATCTGTCACTGTGACAACATGCATGAGCCTAGAGCATGTCACGCTAAAAGAATCAGCCAGGCATAGAAACATAAACGCTACACAATCTCACATGTAAGTGTGAAATGTAAAAAAGTCTTGCTGTAGCTTAGAAAAGATTAAAATGGTGGCCACCAGGGGTTGGGGGCGGGGAGATTGTGGTGTCAATCAAAGGACACCAAATTTCCCCTGGACAGGAGGCAGAATCTCAAGAGCTCTGTTGTGCATCCTGGAGCCTACAGTTAACAACAATATATCATACACTTGAAAATTGCAAAGTGAGGGTCGGGGATATAGCTCAGTGGTACAAGTGCCTGCCTGGCAAGTTCAAGGTCCTGAGTTCGATTCCCAGTACCAAAAAAAGAGAAAATAGCAAAGCAAGAAGATAAGCGAGATGATGCCTGGGTTAGCTTGATTTAGCCAGTCCCGATGTGTGCACGTACCAGGACTTCCTGGCATATGCCACGAACATACATGAGTTTTACTTGTCAGTTAGAAAATAAAAAGAAAAACCAAAAGTCAAAATTATAAGCATGTTATATAGAAATAGGTGGATAAGTATGTCCCAAAATAGTTGCCTCCCAAGGATGCATAAGGGCAGAAGCAAAAACTACTGTTTCGTTATAAAGTTTATGACGTTACTTGATTTTTTTGGTACTGAGCACATACATATATTGCTGTGATTAGAATGACAGTAAAAGCACTAAACAGTAGGAAAAACCAAGGTGGCTCCTTTCCCTGCCAAATACCAGATCCTGACAAGTGCTGTGTCCCTACAGTGGCCGAGCAGGGCCAGAGGACAGCAATCCTCCCCCTGCATAGCTGCTGGGTCTGATGGCAGTGTTTTGCACAGCCCAAGACGAGGGTGAACAAACCCCTCACCATTAACCAACATGGCTCTTGTAGGTGCAGTGGGAGGATTAGGTGGAGGGATGTTTGGGAAACCCTTGCAAGCCAGGGCCGGGGTATTTGTTCTTCCTCTGCGTCGCAGACACTTCTGGTAACCATTGTTCCCAAGTGTGGTTTTTCAAAAACTTACTCTCTGCAAATTCCATGGGCAACCCAGGCTGATTCGTCCGTCTAGGAATTTGAGGAGCAGAGAGCAGAAACAACATTTTACAGGCAAGGAGGGATCAAAGCCAGCAGGCTCTTTGCAGAACGCACCTTAGTCTCCACACTTGGGGAATTGCACCTCGTTAACACAACCCCACCTCTCCAGCTTGGTTTTTTTTAACAAGCCGCCCTTTGGTTGTGCTCTGGCCATCTGTCAATGCTTTGCAGGTAAACTATTTTGTCTTGGAGCTTGGAAAAGTCCCCAGTGACCCCAGAGCAGTACACAAACCTCACCCCATCCTGTTTTGCCTGTCAACATCTCTGTGGATGTTCATTTCCCCCTACATCAATCACATAGCTTTCTGTAATGAGCTCTGGTTCACAAAGCATCTCACCATCTGACCTATGGAACACCAACTCAAGATGAGCAAGTGTTATTGTTTCCATTTACAGGTGGGGAAATTGAGGCTCAGAGAGGTTAAGGGATTTTTCCCACGATCACACAGCTAGAAAAGGCAGAATGGGGACTTGAACCCCAGTTTCTCCAGGCAAGTGTCAAGAACAAACGCCTGATGGTGGCAACCCTAACCTCAATGCTGGTGGCCCTGTGCAGTAATCATACCTTGCCTGGACTCCACACCTTTCTTAAGAAGGATGTGACACTTATCTCACCTCACAGACAACATCAGAACATCACAGACAAACTTTGACTTGTCCCTGGCCACACTGAAGTAAGTGGGCAGAAGTTCAGGCCTAGATCTTAACTCTGCATGTTCAAGTTCAATGTTTTTCTTTTTGTCCAAAGTGGTATCTGCCTCCAATTTATGTGCCTGCCATGGGCCTGGATCAGTTCCCGTCTCTCACATTCAGAACAGTGAATACATCCTTACATGAAAAACTTAATTTCGCTGGGCCTGGAATCCCAGAAACTTAGGAAGCTGGGGCAGGAGAATCATAAGTTCAAGGCTAGCCTGGGCAACTCAGTGAAACCTTGTCTTAAAATAAATTTTAAAAGGCCTGGGGATGTAGCTCAGTGGTAGAATGCTTGCTGGGCACGTCCAATCTCAGCACTGAAACAACAACAACAACAACAAAAACCTTAAACTACAGCCAGGCGTGGTGGCGCACGCCTGTAATTCTAGCCTTCTGGAGGCTGAGGTAGGAGGATCACTGTGAGTTCAGGATCAGCCTGGGCTACAAAGTGACCTCAAGCCTAGCCTGAACTGCATAGTGAAACTCTGTCTCAAAAAAAAAAAGAGAAACCTTAAAGTTCTTAGGATGCTTTCAGCTGCAAGTGACAATTCATGACTAAAATATAAGGAAAACATCCTCCCCTGTATCCTTTGCTAGGCAACAGCTTTGTTGGAAAAGCAAAGAACCAAGTGTGGCTTAGGCTATGAACATCTACTCCTGGGTTCAACCCCCAGCACCCACAAAACAAAACAAAAACCCAGAACTGCCCAGCAGCTCCCAGGTCAGTAGTGGTTAGAGTGCAGGTACTACTGGCCCAGAATCTTGAGAAGAAGCCCCCCAGAGACTACTGCCCTGGGACCCACCACACTGCCCCAGGGGATGCTGGGCTGGGGCCAGAGGATTCTCATCCTTGTCTCCTCTTTGCTCTCTCCCTCTCTGAATCCCTTTTGTCCCCTTCCCTTCACCTCTGGCTCACATCCTGTGTTCATCACCTCTCTATTACTGGGACAAACTACTTCACATGCACTGCTTGAAGGAAGACAGGTTTCCTTGGGCTCGCTGTTTCAGAGGAGGCCTGCCACGGTCTGCTGTTTCCAAGGTAGAAACACCACAGCAGGGGGCCTGTTGGAGGAAGTTCACTTACCTCAGGGCAGCCAGGAAGCAGAGAGAAGGGAAGAGCCAGTGAAGAAGGAGGGAAGGGACAGGATACATCCTTCCAGGTCACACTCCAGGGACACTTCTTCCAGCCGAGCTCCACCTGTAACAGCACAGTGAGCTACAAACTCTCAGTGGGTCTCAGTGTGCTTGTGGTCTGGTCACCTTCCAAAACCCACCTCTGGACACATGAACCGTTTGAGGGACACTAGATCCATACTGTGACATCCTCCACCATTCTCACAACAGGGGTGATTGGGCCAGCACTGCTACCTGTCACCTCCCTGTCTCACTTTTCCCAGAACCACAGAAAAAATCCATCTTGTTAGGGGCTGGGCTGTGTAAGGGTTAAGTTGCTGACCACTGGGGTTCTCTTGGTGTATGGAAAAAGCTCACATTCATACCCTCGGAAGGCAAGATAAATTTGCTGTTGAGGACAATTTGCCTTCACTCCAATTCAAGAACAATAAGCCACCAACCTTAGAGATAAGACAAGACAGTTCTCTAATTAGCAAGATTTACTGCCTAGTTTGTCTTTATTCTAACTTCTCAAGGCCTTGTTCATTTTTGTGGGCTTTTGCCTCAGATATGCCCTCCACTTCCTGGACTCCCCACAAACCAGATTTACATTTTGTCTTTATTTGATCCTTTTCCATATACTTGTCCATAAGACCAGGAGTGTGGCCAGCCCCTGATACATCTCATTATCACAGAGCCACAGGGGCAGGCTCCAGCATCAGAAGGGAAACCAGTCCCAAAACCTTGGGAAAAGATAGGTTGTAGTCAGAGGTTTGGTGTGACAAGGTTCCTCGGTGTTGTTTATGAAAGAAATCATCCACACAGTCCCAGGCTTACCATGTCACTCAGCAAATCCTATAATCACCTGTAACTGCCTAAAAGTGCATGATGTGGGAGGACTAAGGCCTAGGGGCGTCAAGCAGGAGTAAGAAGCGTGTGTTAAATTGGTGTGTGTGTGGGGGGAGATTGCCTGAGCCCCTGGGTGCAGCCTTACCTGAAGGCAGCCCTGTTTCTGGATTTTCCTTAGGTAGATTCAGTCTTCCTGGTCCAATCTTGGCTCTACCCATTGCCAACAGTGGGACCTTGGATGGGTGCATTCTCTGCCTCATGTTTCTCATCTGTAAAATGGGGGTGCAGCTACCTTGGTCAAGGTTGTCATGAGGACACAATGAGCTGGTAGACATAAAGCAAAGACAAGCTGGGGTGTACTGGTCACTATCCATGTCAAGAATCAGCATTGCCCTGGATTTCTTTCTTGTGCAGCTGGAGGAGTCTACCGTAGCCAACAGGGAGGGGGTTGGGAATGTCTTCTACGGCTGCATGGCGGGAGCCTGGACAGCTGGCCCTGCCAGGACGGGACTTTCCACAGGGCCAAGACCCTGTCTCTCTTGGTCCATTCTTCCCCAGCCACAGGCCCTCAATCCTCTCACCTGACCCCTAGGACCCTTATCCACACCAAGCAGGAACTGGAGTGGGCTGCCCTGCTAGGTTTGGGGCCAGGTAAGGCTGGACTCTCTGTACCTGTCGATAAGGCCACAGCCTCTTGCCCTGACCTGTGGGTCTCACTTGGAAGACAGGCCGATGACTCACCGTTCTGGACAGCCCCGTGGTGTCCTCTGTTGCTAGCACTTGCCTCGCCCAGCTTGTGTCAGCCTCACTTCAGCAAAGGACTCAGGCCAGGCCTTGGAGCCTACAAAACCTGACACCATCCTCACAGGGGAATCCCCAGCGGAGCCAAGACCAAAATCAGTGCCCAGTTATTCAGAGTAACAGCCGCTGTTTATCAAGCATAGAACAGGCTGGACCACAGAAGGGTGCCATGAAGCTGCGGTTTGGCTAGGAAAATGGCTCCCTCTACTGGTCTAGGACCCTCCATCCATAGCAGGGGCTACCACTGGACAGAAATGAGCCCAGACCTGGGGTGCTTTCTTCTGGTGATGCTGCCAGTCCCACAAGTGAAATTCTCCTTCCTCACTGGCCTGGTTGACTGCTGTTGGCAGCTGAGCTGAGTTCCCAACAACCCCAAGAACCTGTACTGGCTAGCTACTGCTGTGTAACAAATTCCCCAAAACGTATATGACAGCTTGCTTCAGAGACAGTATCAGTCACCAGGATGGAAGCTATAGCGTCTTTTATAGTTGGATCTTGGAAGTGATAGCACCTTCCTCCTGCCTATTCTATTGTTCACACAGATCAAGTCTGGTACTGAGCAGAAGGCAGCCACATTGGGTGTGATCTCCATGCTGGGTGGCCACTGGGCTCATCTTGGAGACCAGACAGGGGAGTAGAGTTCAGAGGAGATGGAAGTGTGAATGGCAACAGTCCTGGTTCAATCTGAGCAGGTGTTTACCATGACACTTGTGGTAAGGAGTGAACAGGAACTGTGAACTCTGCAGGAACAGGATGGAGAACAGGGTCCAGTTCTGAGCATGTGTGGGGGGTAGGAGAAGCTGGAAATCAGCAGGCTCTGTAGATCTGAGAATGTAGAGACCCACATCAGAGGTCCCAGTATGACTGTCATGGTGACCCACTCAGATGTGCCCAAGAGGACCTGGAGCAGAGGACCAGCTCCCAAGCAAGGGCTAAAAGAAGGGACAGTGACCTGAGGACAGTGGCACAGAAGAAAATCATGGAAGCAAAGGCCTGGAGGAAGAAAAGTAGCCAGTGGCTTTCAGGACACCATTGTCCCCAGAGCTCGCTGCTACCCAGGCCCTTCTCATGTTGCCCACCAGATGCTGGGTTCTGCTACTTTCCAGCAGGGAGTTTGGTTTAGCTTCCAGGTAACTGTCTGCTCCGCACCCTGGACCCTGGCCAGACCTCTGCAGTTTCTGCCAGCCCCCCTCTCCTTGCACTCTGCTCCCCTCCCCACCCCCTCCTCCTTGTCTCCAGCTGCCCCACATCTGGCTTTGGATCTTCTGGAAACTTCATCTCCTGGGAAGGGGGGCAAGCGGGCTGCCACAAAGCCAGCCAGCAAATTCCTGACACGTGAACAGGTTGGTTTTCATCAAAAGATTTGCCAGTTGCGGACAGCCAGACGTGTCTTTTTGGGTAACGACATTTACAGGACCCAAGGCCAGTCTTCCAGCTCCTAGGCATGGGAGCTGTCTGTTTCCTGAGCTGCCACCTCTAAGTTCCAGAACACCCAAGACAGATCCCTGAGACCTTTTCTCTCTGACGGGATGGGACAAATCCAATCTGTCCAGACCAGTCATCCCACCCAGGAGGCAATGGGGTTCCAGCTCCAAGCCTGATCCTCCAGCATGGTCAGTAGCCTCCTCCACATCCAGCTGCCATGATGGTGAGCAAAGCCTCCCCCTCTCTGCCAGGTGCCCCCAGGCTTGGCAGGGCCATGGGGTGCCCACCTGTCGATTGAACAGTATTTCCAGTGTGTCTAATAGAGAGCTCTCAGAAGGGGCAGCACTAGAATCAGTGTGCTGAAAAAGCAGATGGCCCTCACCCTGGGTGGCTCTGTTCTGTCCAATGGGGAAGGTGGGCTGCCCTCTCCCCAACCCCGACTGCTTGAGATGCCCATTCCCAGCCCTTTGACTGGGCCTTATACCTGGTGTTTCTGGTCCTCAGCCTCCTCAGCTCTTCTGAGTCTCCAGCTGGCACAGGGATCATAGATCTAAACTCCGTATTTGTGTGAACCAATTCCTTGAATAAACCAGAATGCCTATACATCTCCTAATAGTCCTATTTTGTGGCAAGCCCTGATTAACCCAGTGCCTCTTAGAAGGGCAAGAAAATCAGAGCCTGAGACCCGAGTTCAGGTCACACTGGGCTTATGGGCCACCTCTGGCCAATCAGCATCTGTCTTTGTTCCCGGGGCTCCCTGGGCACCTGGCCCATCACAAGACTGCCAGGAGAATGAGCCAATGAGATGATGCCATGCTAAGCGTTGGCCATGGCTGCCTCTACTGCTGCAGGAGTTCTTAGTCTCAAGATTCCTCAGGGTACCAGCGTTCGCAGGAAATTTAGTTGAGGTCACCCCCTTCAGGTCCTCCCACCAAGAGATTTAAAAGGAATAATGCTTCTAGATGAAGTGAACCACCCACTGCTAACTATGGTCATTTACAGGTCGTCTGCAGTGTCGGGAAAGGTTCAAAACCTTCTTGTGCAAAAAGCTATGGGGTCAGGCTGGCTTCCTCCTTGTTTTATTTATTTATTTTCTTAATTTAATTATTTTGAAAAGAAAAAATAAAACAAAACTTCAAAACCAGATAATAGAAGGGTAATCCCTTGTTTTAATTGTGTCTTTCACTCCTACATTGATGGTGACATCCATGACAGTGATTTGTGGCTTCTAAATGAGAACCAGGTAGAGTGGGCTGGATTGCCCTAACTTTTCCCTTCCCTCTGCCTGCCACACCTGTGAAAGTGGAGAGGCATCTCTGTGACCAGTGCTGCTGTGCTAGGGATCCTATGGCTAGGGCACTGCTGTGGGTGGGGCTGTGCTCTGAAGAAAGAATGTTCAAGCCCGCGACTGAGGAATGAGTGTGATCTCATGTGGAAATAGAGCCTTGTAAATTCGTAAGTAAGTTGAGGTCATTGGGAGCGGGGCTTAGCTATAGGACTAATGTTCCTAAAGAAAGAAGAAGAGGCACAGATACAGAAGTGCCTGGGGAGAACCTGTGTGATGAGGGAGGCAGAGGCAGGACAATGCACCTTTACATCTAGGAACCATGATTTCAGACTTCAGCTTCCATATGTGTGAGGGGAGATGTTTGTTCTTTTTGTGTTGTTTTTAAGTACTGGGAATTGAACTCAGGGTATGCAAACTGAGCTACATTTTCTGCTTGCTAAGTCATTAGGTTGTCCAGGCTGGACTGAAACTTGTGATCCTCCTGTCTCAGCTTCCCAGACTGTTGGGATTACAGGTATGCACCACCCAAAGTATCCAGCAGCATTAGGAAATTAGGTCCCAAGCAGTACCTTTAGAGAAGGCTTTCCGGAAGAAGGGTTGTATAGGTCAAGATCTGGAGGCTGGTGTGCAATCAAGGTCACTTGTGTGTAGGAACAGAATCCTAAAATCAAGTCAAATAGCTGGGCATGGCGCACACACCTGTAATCCTAGCACAGGAGGCCAGAGGACTGAGGTGAGTTCCAGGACAGTTTAGGCCACACAGTGAATATGAGGCCAGCCTAAACTATATAGCAGGACCCTGGCCTGGAAACAAAACAATAAAACAACAAAACCAAGTCAAATGAAAGAGTTGGTGATGAGGCAGGGGTTTAAAAGTGCACAGGGTGAATTGTAGAAACCGATGGGGAGAGAGCAGCTGGATCTCATTGCAGTGGCAAGCAGAAAAACCATAACAATGCTCAGGATTCGGAGGCAGATTTAGTTACATTGATGGGCACTGATCAGGATTGTACCCAAAACATAAGGTCCTGCTCTCTGCTGGTCTAGGGCTTATATGGGAGAAGCAAGCAGGAAGTACAGAGCAGACCGGCTTGTCAACTGACTGGTTTTTACAATATGCAACATAGTGACCAGACATTTCTAAGAAACGTAACAGCAACTATTACCTGGACAACTAACAAACTGAAGTATACTGGCTGGGGAGGGGCATCTTCTACTCTCTTTCCCCTCGTGAATGGTGTCCTTAGGCTTCAGCTGTGTGTGGACTGGTCAGCATCTGGGGTGATCAGAACAGGGCTTTGAGAGAAGTGTCCCTTCAGAGTGAGCCCCAGAGGAGCTATGTAGTCCAGGTAAATTCTCCAGAACTCTGGAATGGCGCATCTAAAACTGGATTTCTGAAACTTGTAGAAGCAGTTAATATGCCTCTGGGTTATATGTGTGTGTGCAGGGGTGTCTACAGATATAGCTGGTCTTTTAGCTAAACTTTTGTGGAGCTAGTTACAAAACTGTTTCTGTAGAGTTGTGTTTTATGTTTTCAACTTTTCAGTTTGTAGCCTGTATGCTGTATGAAGTTTCTATTTAGTTATCTCTGCTACAAAGGCAGGCCCATTGCTGTTGCCAATCATCAAGGGTAGGCCATATGTAGGGATGATTTTTCACAGTAGGACCTTACAACCCTTTATTGCACTCTCAGCTCCAGGGAATGCCTCAGGCCAGCCTCATAAGGTGCAGCTAAGCACTAAGTCTATCTGTATATCTGGGTAGAGGTCAGGGTTGATGACATGCTGAAGCCTGAGCCTGACCTGGCTGCAGGGATATGGGTGCCAGCACTGTAGCCTAAGCTCGCCGAACACAGTGGAGGCAGGTATGGCTGTGATTAAGATGGATCTTTTTGGAGTACCAGGTAAAGTTTTTCTGGCTGGGGTTGATGTTTCAGTCAATCAGATCCCCAGAGGGGGCTTAGGAGTGCAGGTTTGGCATTGTTGATGGAAGGTTTCCAAACAGCAGCAGGAAGCAGTAGCAGGAGAGTGTTGGCCACAACAACTTTGTCCAAGGTGACCACAGCACATCTAGATTGTTAGATCCATTCCTAACAGAGGTACTTGCACCTGTAAACAAGGTGTACTCAGCATCTGTCAGGGGGTCCACTTTCAGGAACAGTACAGCATGTGACACCTGGAAGTTAGGTCTCTGCCTAAGGTGAGCTTGTCAGTTTTTTCAATCACAAGAACAGTGGCTATTAGAGGGTGAAGGCAAGGGGGAGGCAGCCCTTTGCGACCGGATCCAAGAATTTGCACAGGTAGGTCAGTGGGCACGCCCAGGCTCTAACAGTCTGAGTGAGCATTACTGTTTTTGTGAATTCAAGGATCCAGATTCTACAGAAGCCAGCAGCTCCTTTTGGAGCTTCTTTCTTGTAACCAATTTCTGCCAGATATGGTGGCAGAGCTTCTGTGCCTTTCCAGTGGGAAGCTTGGGTGTCATTAATCAGAAGTGCAGTGAGTTTGTGCTGGGAACCTAGGTGGCCCAAGTGTGAGAGCTTCTTCAAAGAGGGTAAACAAGTGTTTGAACCTCTGGGAGATTGAGTCCACATCAGCTGACTTCTAAGTCCAGAACTAGGGTCTTTGTCAAGAAGGGCTGGCTGACAGGAGCCAGCCAAAGGCATTTTTTTAGGTCCAGGCATGTGCACCAGCAGGCTGTGCATGGCAGAAGACTGAGGCAGTATATACAGAGGGCAATCATGGTGGCACTGGAAGCTTGGAGATCTTGAGCTGGCTTTATAGGCAGGAGAGGTGTATTTTAGCAGTTTGACAGTCTATAGACATTTTGCAGTTTTGAAGCCTCACTTTTCTTGCTGGGAGGACCATGACAGAGCTGGAAGGAACAGAAAAACAGGCTTTCCTGGAGGCAAATCTGTTGCTAGGAAAATATTACGTCCCTGGAAGTAGTAGGAGAGTTCCCAACCCCTTGTGGCAACTGAGTAACAGTCCAAAAAGGGTGTATGGGTTGGGACCACAGACTGCAAGGTGATGGCTGTGTTGTTGACAGCACAGATGTCTTGTGCAAGGTGATTAATGGTCTATCAGGCAGATCTGTGGCTGGCTACCTGTTTATGCTTCCCCTGACATCTGACAGCAGTAGGGGTCATGGTGAGGTGGCATGGTTGATGACCAGGCCAGGAGGTGAGTCTTTAGCCCATATCTCTGGAAGGAGAGCTTTCAGAGCTTCAGGATTTTGATTATCTGTCTCAGGCTGATGCAGGCATCATCTTCCTCTCATGGAACAGTCAAAGTTGAAAGTACAGGGTTAAATGAGAGGGAGGTCTCTTCCCAGAAGCAATATGGGGACTGGCTTACACAGGAGATGTTCTTCCAGGCAGCAAGTTTGTGCATGGAAGAAGGGGGTGAGAAACAAGAGTCCCAGTTGCCTTAATGGTGGTAACTTTTTGACAGAGGGAACTTTTGAAGACAGAGCATTCTGTTCCATTGTCTATCAGGAAAGTCACAGGATTGCCACTGACTTTTGCAATGACTGCAAACTCTTGGAGTTCCAATCAGCCAGTGGGACCAGTGCTCCCCAGTCTTGGTGCACAGACAGAACAGCCTATTGCTTATGCTGTCCATTCTACTCACTCACACATTCATTCGGCAGCACTCAGTGGTTAAACATCCCAACCTCCTTTCCTTGCGGGTGGTCCTGACTACCAAGAGTTGATCAGACTCCCCTTCTGCTCGAACTGAGCAGGACAGACAGACAGACTAATGGGTGTCCCTGGGGGTTTTATCAGAGTCGGGCAGGCCAGGTAAGTAGGCAGGCAGATTGCATCAACCTCTCTTTAGGGTTTGATGTAAGCCACTGATGGGAGAGCTGAGAATCCTCCTCCAGACCTCCAAGGGGACTCGAGAAATATCGAGGGCGTGCCTTCCCGTCAGGACCTGGAGAGGTCCTTGCTACATCCCAGAGGGCCACTACCAGTGACCAAAGAGGTCAGCACAGTTGGTCATCCTGGCTGATGTACTAGATGAAATGGCAAGCACGAACACTGAAACAACACCCAGGATTTATTTATGTCCACAGGCACTGACTGAGATCATTCCCAAAGTATCAGGCCTTCTGCAGGTTCACTGTTATGTTTATCTTTTTTCTCTTTAAAATTAAAAATAAAAACAAGATACCAGGGCCTGATCACTGGTGGTCTAGGGCTTATATGGGATAAGTAAGCAGGAGGTACAGAGGCAGAATGGCTTGTCAGTGGGGATTGGTTCTTACAGTATGAATCATAGTGACCAGCTATACATCACAGGGACCAGCCATTTCTAAGAAACAAAGTTTCAGAAACTGTAGCCAGAACTATTACCTGGACAACTAACAAAGTGAAGTGTACTGGCTGGGGGTGGGGGCATCTTTTGCTACACCATGATTTCACAAGCTTGGCACTGGGAAGTCTGGGCCTAGGCTGTGGTTTTTACTGGTCAGAGCTGCATGCTCCCCCTCGCTCTGCTTGTCCCTTTCCATCTACAACTCTCTTCCTCTCTGCTGTAGGCTTCCTTTCCCTCTCTCCGTTCCTCTTAGATGCCCTCGTATGATCCCCACATTGGTATTATCCTGCACAGGGATTTCCACACCCACACCAGGAACATGGCCCTCGTCACTCCATCCCATCACTCTTTTTGAATAGCATTAACTCAAACCACAATTACACTGCATTCTTTGTGACTTGGTTTCTCATCTGTCTTTTGCACGCAAGTAGAATCTTACTCCACTAAGAGTTCAGGATGCATCCTAAGAGTAAAGAGGGTTGGAGGGAGGTGAAGTGTGTTTTCTAAAGACCCCAGTATGGCAGGCAGAGGATTGATTGTGGCTGGAGCAAGACCCAGCATAAAGCCAGGTACCCAGTGAGAGCTCAGAGGTGACAGCTGGGAGCATGGAGCCAGGAGGCTGATGGGGGTGGAATCAAGAGAGAATGGGCTGTGAGCTCTGCATTAGTGATATTGGAGAGGCGTGGGGATTCCCAAGACACACAGGATGAGTGGAGGAGATACGGTGCCTGGCTGGGTGTGGGGAAGAGAGGGCAGTCTCTGGGGCCTAGGGAACAGCAGGGAGCAGGCGGGCAGAGGAAATGATGACTGTCCAGGCGGACAGGGTGAATGTGAACTGGTAGAGAGGATAAGGGTGGAGATGCTGGAAAATACCTGTAGCATCTTCAGGTGTAGCATGGTTTTCCTGAGGGCCCTGGAGATGCTGAGCTGGAGGTTCCTCTCCTAGAAAGAGTAAAGGCGGCATGGGCTGTTCCTAGGCAGCTTGGCTTGGAGGGGAATGAGGAAGCAGCCCTGGGCAAGACCCTGGGGAGAATCAAAGGTCAGGACTTGGGACAGCGGGAGAAGCCATCAGAGGAAACCAAAAGGTCATGGTTGGAGAGAGAGAAGCCCCAAAGGCACGTACTTGGAAGCCAAGTAAAGGGTGTCTGACAAGGTGGAAATGGCCAGCGACTCCAAGGCTGTCTCCCAGCCAAGACAAGAGTAGAGATGGGGCCTTCAGGAGGCGGTTGGGTCAGGAGGGCTCCAGTCCCGTCAGTGGCTTCCTCCATTGACAGAGTCATGGCTTACTGAACTATTGGGCGGTAGAGCATAGCTAGGAAGTAGGAGCCCTGTCTCCACCCTTTCCTGGCCACCATGAGATGAGCAGTTTTCTTGCACCAGGCCTTTCCATCATGATAGCACAGCCTAAATGCAATGGACCCTGTCAGGAACTGACATCTCAGAAACTGTGAGCCCGCATACGCTCTGCCTCCTCTTCATCTGATTTCTAGCAGGTGTTTTGTCACAGCTACTGAAAGTTAACACCCCACATCCTGGGAATTTATTGACAGAGATCACTTATCGATAATCTTGGCAAAAAAGTTTCATTGTGAGAGGTAGAGGCGAAATCACACTGTAGTTGAAAGTGTGAGGGCCATTGTGTGTGTGTGTGTGTGTGTGTGTGTGTGTGTGTGTGTGTGTGTGTGCACGCGCGCACATGTGCACGCATGCATGCGCACAACTCTTTTCACAACTTCAGCTGGAACCTAGAAAGGACACAGAGACTGTAGAGATCGGAGAGGAGGTAGAGTGGAGGGAGGCAGACTGGCTTCTCCGAGATGAAGTGGCATGAACTTGTTAGCACACAGCATGCACAGTAGAAGAGAGAGGGAGAAAATGCAGGTGGGAGGGAGAGACTGCCTGTCCCTGAGAAGCAGGAGGGCTGGTCGCAGAGACTCCGGAGATGGACGCCCATGGAAGGGCAAGTGGAAAAGAAGATGATGGGCAGCTCCTCAGGGAAGAGTCCATAGCCAGAATTGGGGATGGACCACCAAGCAGTCCAGGGCAGGGCAGGGGGCCAGAGGAACAGAGGGGCCTTGCAAGAGGCTCCCTCCTGCAGCCCTGCATCCTCTCTCCAGTCCTGCTTGTACTTCCTTCAGAGATCTGTCCCAGTGTGATATCCCAGGACAGCTACTCAGGGCCCTCCAGGAGCCACACATCGTCCCTGGACTCCTTGTTCTTCCTTGGAACACTTTTTAATAAAGCCTAGAATTTTCCTCTGACAGAGAGAGTTAAGAACAGTATTCTCTTTGACTGATGGAATTTCATCATCACCTGTCTGTGCAGGGTCCCTGCAGAGATGTCTGTGTCCTGGTCCTAGAGAAGGTGTCTGTCTTGGTTACTTTTCTCTCATCGTGAGACAAAATACTCAACACCCAGAATTAAGGAAGGAAAGGTTTATTTAGCTCACAGTTCATGGAGGTTTCAGTCCATACTCGGCTGGCTCCAAGGCAGGGTGGCACATGGCAGAGGGCAGCTGTTCATGGCCCCCTCGGAAAAGAGTAAAAGCAGCAAGAGCAAAAGGAGGGAGCAGCAGCAAGCAGCCTCTTTCCCTCCCTTTCATTTGCAAATTATCCACCCCAGAGTGGGTGTAGCACCACTCACACCCATGAACCAATCATAAACTCTAAAAGCCCACCCCATGACTGCATGTGGCTTTGGGGAGACACCCAGACACAAACCGTAACAGTGTCATCTTATTTGGCAGGACAGACTTTGCTGACGTGACTAAGGCAAGGATGCTGAGGTGGGGAGAGGGCACTAGGTCATCTGAGTGGCCCAGGGTGGTCACAGGGGTCCCTACAAGAGGCAGGCAGGAGGGTTAGAGTTAGAGGAGATGGGGCAACACTGCATCACAGGCTTCCAGGGTGGAGGAAGGGGTCACCCACCAAGGGACACAGATGACCTTTGCAAGGAAGGACACAGGCAAGGGAGGCAGGTTCTCCCTCCGATCTCAGAAGGAAGCAGCCTCCACCCCCACTTGGCTGTGCCCCATTGAGACTGATTTTCTATTTCAGCTCTCCAGCACTGTAGGATAATAACTTTGTATTGTTTTCAGCCACTGAATTTGTTATGAAAATGTGATATGACAGAAACAACAAACTCACCCAGCCCCATCTGGTTGTGTTTTGCCTTTTACTTTTCACCCCCTGGCTACTCCCCCACCCCATACACTCCTCTTATAGCATAGAATCTTATATGAGAGGGAGGCTGACTGGCTTGGTGCAAAGGAGATGGTCCTTTCTAACTTGAGGAAGTCTTTTGGTGTTGTTGAGACAGGATCTCTCTATGCAGTTCAGGGTGGCCTTGAGCTCGGTTTGAAGCACAGGCTGGTCTCAAACTACCAACAATGTTCCTGCCTCAGCCTCCCAGGTGTTGGAATTACAGGTGTGCGCCACCACCACACCCTGCTCCACTTGAATATTTATGTAAGTTGCTAGGTATGTGTGTATCATCGGGAAATATGCAGTGCTCCTTTCTGCGTATGTGTTTCTGATTTACAGAAATGTCATTGAGGTTTACTCTTGTGCTTCTTTATATTTTTCTCTCAGAGTTAAAAAGAAACTGTATCTCAACTGCACCTGGCTATTACATAGGACTCAACCATTAGAACACCACAGTTTCGTCCAAGTTCTTCTGCACCATTATTTTTGGATGAATGTCCTCAGACATCTTCATGGAGTTGTTTCTCTACCTTGGACACCCACAAAATACATTCACTAAGTACTGCAAGTTCAGACTTGGAAACAAGCGCTCCCCACTTACAGTCCTTCCAGCAGTGAGCTGCGCTCTGTTCTGCCACTTCCCCAGAAAGCTTGACGCCCTACTTGCAAATTTTTGATAGTATCATGGGGTTAAGGAGACGTGTCATTTGCATGAATTTGCATAATCATGGCCCCTGAAGGAGATGAGTTCACATATTCTTTTCTATGCACCTTAGTCATGCGGCAGTCTTCTATGAATTGCTTATATATCTCTTTTGCCAATGCACCAATACCTGTGTGTCTTAGCTTGTTGAGTCTTAGGAGTCCCTTACATCTTTCTCCCGATCCAGTCTGTTTTAGTCATTGAACTATATTCTCTCAGGATAACATTTAACTTTGCTGGAAGATGGCGACCAGGTGAGCAGCAGAGGGAATCTCTCCCAGACACTGATCCTTTGCACGCGGCTGCCCGGTCCGTGGATGCAAAATTCCAACTGATCGGGCTGCTCTCCGCAGCCTGAGCATTAAAGGGCCGGCTGACAAGCCGCGCGGTGAAAAGTGGGCGGATCTTGAGAGCTGGGCGCCCCAGGGACCGGTGCTGCGCTTGGGCCACAGCTCGGTTCAAATCGCGTGCAGCCGAGAGAGCGAGTGCGGAGGGAAGAACGGCTTCAGCTCCTGAACCCGACCGTCTCAGAGGCGGCTGTAATCAGGATTTGTTGGAGGCAGTGGAGCAGAGGAAACTCAGAGAACGCGCTACTGGGACAGACTGCGCCAAACTGGGCAGCGTTCCGGGATCCCACTCAGAACCCCACCCCCGCAGCCGGCGCTGCATGAACTGGAGCAACAGCGATTGGCGGGATTTCTGAGTCGGGAAAAAGCTCCATCCAGGGAGAAACATCTGAACAGCATTCTTGTCTGCACGATCACAGGGTGAGTTGAGTGGGCACTCAAACCGGTTTTTCCTGAATCGGGAAGAAGCTCAGCCCAGCGAGAGACATCAAAGCAGCTTTAAGGACTGCGGGATCTCCCAGGTGGGAAGAACTAGCTAGGCACCCCAACGGGATTTGTGAGGGGGGAAGGAATTCCACCCAGGGAGGAACACCTGAGTAGCCTGTCTGCAAGAATCCTGGGGCGGCGAGTTGTTTATTCGCCCCGGCCAGGTCTTGGGGTAGGGAGTAGAAGTGGAAATCTCAGCAGACAGCTTAAGGGTCATTCTCCCAAAGAGAAGGAATCATTGGAGCAGCCTCTGCAGCAGACCTTTGCCTGCTGAACTGCCTGTGGAATTTATAGCTCCACATTTTGAATCTGATACCCCAAAATGGGAAAACAGAGGAGCAAAATGCAGTCTCAAAACTCAACCCCACCCAGAACAAGTTTTGAATGTGAAGATACAGGGGAACCAGGAAGCCTCATAACTTCAAGTTATGAAATGATTGCATCCGAAATAAAACAACTCCAACAGGCCTTGAAAGAGCTTAAAGCAGGACAGAGATCGGCTTTTTGGTGGCGGCAACACCCGGCAGTCCCACATCTCGTGCGCATCAGGCAGGCCGCGCGGAAAGCCCCAAACGCTGGGAGCCAGGGACGCTACGGGCGGGGAGGAAGTTTGGCTGGGTCCGAACGCCTTGGGAGCGCAGCCAGCTCGGTCCCTCCCACCTCACGAGCCGGTGCAGCTTTCCGGCGACTCCCGACAGAGACCGGCTTTTTGGCGGTGGCAACGCCCAGCAGTCCCACATTTCGCGCACATCAGGCAGGCCGCACGGAAAGCCCCAAACGCTGGGAGCCAGGGATGCTACGGGCGGGGAGGAAGTTTGGTTGGGTCCGAACGCCTTGGGAGCGCAGCCAGCTCGGTCCCTCCCGCCTCCCGAGCCGGTGCAGCCTACCGGCGACTCCCGACAGAGATTGGCTTGTTAGCGGCAGAGAAGCCCGGCAGTCCCACGTTTCGCGCGTATCGGGCAGGCCGCGTGGAGGGCCCCAAACGCTGGGAGCCAGAGACGCTCCGCGCGGGGAAGAAGATTGGCTGGGTCCGAACACCCTGAGAACACAGACAGCTTGGTCCCTCCCGCCTCCCGAGCCGGGGCAGCATTCCAGCGACTCCCGACAGAGATCGGCTTTTTGGCGGTGGCAACGCCCAGCAGTCCCACATTTCGCGTGCATCGGGCGGGCTGCGCAGAAAGCCCCAAACGATAGACTGGCACCTTGGAACCTTCCTGCCTGCAGGGACTCCAAAAACTGGTGAGATATCGGCGCTCGCGACCAGATCACCGAGTGGGGGAGGAGATCCATCCCTATACCTGCAGGGAACCCTGGGAGGGCGGGGGAGCGGTCTTACACACCTCAGCCAGGTCACTAGGTAGGGAGTATCTAACCAATATCTGTACAGCCTTTTAAGCGGAACTCTCAGCAGAAAGCTTAAGGGACATTCCCACAAAGAAAAGGCATTGGAGCAACCTCTGCAGCAGACCTTTGCCTACTGAACTGACTGGGGAATCTACTGCTCAATATTTTGAATCAGATACCCAAAAAAGGGAAGACATAAGAATAAATCTCAGCAGAAAGCTTAAAGGACATTCTCCCAAACAGAAGGAATCATTGGAGCAGCCTTTGCAGCAGACCTCCACCTGCTGAAATGCCGTTGGAATTTATAGCTCCACATTTTGAATCTGATACCCAAAAATGGGAAAACAGAGGAGCAAAACGCAGTCTCAAAACTCAACCCCACCCAGAACAAGTTTTGAAGAGGAAGAAACAAGGGAAACAGGAAGCCTCATAACTTCAAGATATGAAACGACTGCATCCGAAATTAAACAAATCCAACAGGCCATGAGAGAGCTTAAAGCAGAAATAACCCACATACCCACAATGATTTCTCAGATAAAAAACGAGATGAAAACAATGATGGAAGAAATGCTCCATTTACACAGACGAGAAATAGACAAAAGTCTAGAAGAAAATAGGAAACAAATAGAAACCTTACAAGAGCAATTCAGGAATGAATTACCAATAATGAAACAGGTCCAAAGAGAA
>PVLD010019933.1:0-35073 GCA_004027595.1 Dinomys branickii
ATTAATCATCTCAACAACAGAAAAAAAAAAAAGAAACCGGAAAGCATTAACAAAGAGGCACAAAGCAGTACAATAACAGTAAGATCAGAACTGAATTATAGACAAAGCCACAGAAAACCACCAATAGTTGCTGCTTTCCATATTGATATCTTCAAAGTGTGTGCTCAGGATAACACATACAGACATACAAGATCGATCGAATAACCCGTCTTCAACTATTCCTTAGCATTAAGTGACATAATACAATAGTAGAACCATGTTAGCCCTCCTGCACATACGTATCTACATATATACATACATACATTTTTGTCTCTTTCTTTTCTCCTTTCCCTCGTCCCATCTGTTCTTTGCTTTTGAACAGATTTCCTTCATGTCTCTTAGTTTATATTCCCACCCTCAGGTTCTTACACCACAGATACAATACGTTCCCTGCACATGTACCGCTGATTTATTTCACTTATGAGTATGGACTCCAGTTTTGACCACTTGCCTACATAGTCCCCAAAACTGTCCTTCTTTATAGCTGAATAATATTCCATTATATAAAAATGCCACAGTTTCTTAATCCAGTCTTCTGTGGATGGGCACTTGGGTTGCTTCCACATTTTAGCTATTACAAATTGCGCTGCTATAAACATGGGTGCACATATATCAGAGTGATATGATGTTTTCAGATCTTCTGGGAAAATACCCAGAAGGGGAATAGCTGGTTTGAATGGAACCTCTAGACCTAATTTGCTGAGAAATCTCCAAACTGCTCTCCATAGTGGTTGCACCAGTCTGCATTCCCACCAGCAGTGTAATAGAGTCCCTATTTCTCCACAACCTCGCCAGCATTTGTTATTGGATGATTTTTCCATACTGGCCAGTCTTACTGGGGTGAGATGAAATCTCGATGTTATTTTTATTTGCATTTCTCGAATGACTAAGGATGTGGAACATTTTCTCATATATTTATTTGCCATTTGTATTTCTTCATCTGAGAAGTGTGTGTTTATCTCAGCTGCCCATTTCAGGATTGGGTCTTTGAATTTGGACAGGTACATGTTTTTTAATTCTTTGTATGTTCTAGATAGAAGACCTTTGTCTGAGGGACAGCTAGCTAAGATTTTTTTCCAATTTGTGGGTTTTCTTTTTACTTTGCTGGTGATTTCTTTAGATGTACAAAAACTTTTCAGAAGGATGAGGTCTCAATTATTGATTCTTTGAAGTGTTTCCCTTGCAGCTTCATTTTTGTTCATGAACTCTCTGCCTACTCCTGTGTCTTCAAGATTTTTACTTCCTTTCTCTTCCAATAGATTTAGAGTTTCTGATTTAATATTGAGGTCTGTGATCCATTTTGACCTGAGTTTGGTGCATGGTGATAGACTGGGGTCTATTTTCAGTTTTCGGCAAGAGGCAAGCCAGTTTTTCCAGCACCATGTATTAAACAGGCCTTCTTTTTTCCAGTGAGTTTGGTTGACACCTTTGTCAAATATTAGGTAGCTGAGTGGGTTTTTCTTTATGGTTGCATCTTCCAGTCTGTTCCATTGATCCTCAGCTCTGCTTTTTAGCCAGTACCAGGTTGATTTTATTACAGTAGCTTTGTAGTAAAATTTCAGGTCAGGGATTGTGATTCCACCTGACTTGTCCTTATTGCCCAGGATTGCTTTTGCTATTCTGGGTCTCTTCTGGTTCCAGATGAATTTGAGGCATATTTTCTCTAGATCTGTGAGGTATGCTAACGGTAGTTTAATTGGAATTGCCTTGAATCTGTACAACAGTTTTGGTAGTATGGCCATTTTCACAATGTTAGTTCTTCCTAACAATGAGCAGGGTATGTTTTTCCATTTATTGAAATCCTCTTCGATCTCCTTTTTCAGAGTCTTGTAGTTTTCACTGAATAAATCTTTCACATTCTTTGTTAGATTGATTCCTAAGTATTTCAATTTCTTGGTTGCTATTGTAAAAGGTATGGTTGCCTCAATTTCTCTCTCAGTCTGTTTCTTGTTCATGTATAGGAATGCTATTGATTTTTGGGTGTTGACTTTGTATCCAGCTATGCTGCTGAATTTGTCGATTAATTCCAGGAGTTTTCTTGTGGAGGTTTTGCGGTCCTCCTTGTATAGTATCATATCATCTGCAAATCGTGATAGTTTGACTTCTTTCTTTCCTATCCTTATTCCTTTTATTTCTCTCTCTTGTCTTATTGCTCTGGCTAATGCTTGCAGGACTATGTTGAAGAGGAGTGGTGACAATGGACATCCTTGTCTTGTTCCTGACTTTAAAGCGAAAGTTTTCAGTTTATGTCCATTTAGTATGATGTTGGCTGTTGGTTTGTTGTAGATGGCTTTGATCAGATTGAGGTAGAGGCCATCTATTCCTATTTTTTCTAAGGTTTTTAACATGAATGCATGTTGGACTTTATCGAAAGCCTTTTCTGCATCTATTGAGATGATCATGTGGGTTTTTTGTCTTTGACTGTATTAATATAGGGTATTACATTAATTGATTTGCAAATATTGAACCATCCCTGCATTCCTGGGATGAATCCTACCTGGTCATGGTGTATAATTTTCCCTATGATTCGCTGTAACCTATTTGCCAATATTTTGTTGAGTATCTTTGCATCTATGTTCATTAGAGAGATTGGCCTGTAGCTCTCTTTCTTGGTTGGGTCCCTCTCTGGTTTTGGTATCATTATAATACTTGCCTCCAGAAATGTGTTGAGGAGAGTTGCTTCATTTTTTATTTCATTGAAGAGTTTGAGGAGTGTTGGCTTTAGATCTTCTCTAAATGTTTTATAGAATTCTGCTGTGAATCCATCAGAGCCTGGGCTTTACTTTGTTGGTAAGTTTTTAATAACGTTTTCAATCTGATTAATTGATAGTGTGTTGTTCAGGATTTTTACGTCTTCCTGATTCAATTTTGGGAATTTGTACCTTTCTAGGAATCTGTCCATTTCTTCTGTATTTTTTATCCTATGGGAATACAGATTTTCAAAGTAGGTATTAATGATCTTTTGGACTTCTGTGGGATCTGTAGTGACTTCATCCTTTTCATTCCTTATTGCATGAATTTGAGATCTTTCCCTTCCTTTTTTGATAAGGTTGGCTAGAGGTTTATCAATTTTATTTATTCTTTCGAAGAACCAACTCTTTGATTCACTAATTTTTTGTAGAGTTTTCTTCATCTCAGTTGCATTAGTTTCTGCCCTGAGTTTTATATTCTCCTCCCTTCTTTGGGCTCTTGGTTTGGCTTGTTGGTCTTTTTCTAAGAGTTTGAGCTGTATCATTAAGTTATTTATTTGCTCTCTTTCTGTTTTCTTTGTATATGAGTTCATTGCTATAAATTTCCCTGTGAGGACTGCTTTCATTGCTTCCTACAGATTCCGGTAGGTTGTACTTGCATTTTTATTTATTTGTAGGTAACTTTTAATTTCTTCTTTAACTTCTTGTGTGACCTATTTTTTATTCAGGAGGTTGTTTTCTAATTTCCAAGTGTTTATGTGGTTTTTGGAATTCTCTTTGTGATTAATTTCTAATTTCATTGCACTGTGGTCCGATAATATGCATTGGATAATTTCAATTCTTTTGCATTTAGGTAGATATGCTCTATGGGCTAGAATGTGGTCTATTTTAGCGAAAGACCCATGTGCAGCTGAGAAAAATGTGTATTCTGATGTTGTAGTGTGGAACACTCTGTATACATCTACTAAGTCCATTTGTTCACACTTTTGGTTAAGGTCTGTTATTTCTTTGCTGAGTTTCTGTCCAGTTGACCTGTCTCTTTGCGTCAGAGGGGTGTTTAGGTCCCCTATTACAATAGTGTTATTAGTTATTTGATTTTTCATGCCAAGGTTGACCCATATTTGCAAATGGAACTGAAGTTGAGAGGGGACCAACTGGGGATGATGGCAGTGTCCTGCCTTAGGAACAGAGACCCTGCATGCTGTTCAAGGGAAAGTTTCTGTGAACCTCTCTCAGAATCCAGCAGAGTTTTGGGCAAGGGACAGCTCCACACTCCAGCTGTGAGACTCAGCATTATGGGGTTTGTTTGAGGACCATGGTGTAGACTTCTTGGTTTGACTAGGGCTACCTTGCAGGCTATAAGACAGCAGGGCCCTAGAGCTTCCTAATCCTGCCCCTCCCTTGCCACTGGTCTTTGCCAAGGCTGGAGACTTAAGGGTCCACTCTTCTCTGTGCCGTGGCACTTGAAAAGGTTGGTCCTGCCTGTGTGGCACCATGCTTTGGCCTGCCAGGCACTCTTCCCTCTCCACTGCACTCCTCTGATCATTCCCCTTATGACTGTGGCCACCCCCACTAACTTCAAAGCTATCTCTTAGGAACTTAGAATCCCCACTGAGCCCTCAGCAAACTCCACCAAAGTGTTAGGAGGAAGTGTCTTCTGGGGAAATCCAGCACTATGTCTTTGGTTCTGCTTAGCAGCAGCCACAGCAGGATCAGGGCCCCACCCGGATTCCATGGTGTCTGGCTGCCCTGGCCCTAGCCTGAGGGAGGATCCTTGGGTGAAGACCATGATGTCCTTCCTTCCTGGGTACGTGACTGGCCTCAGTCAGTTCAAATTGTCCCCTGAGGTCACAGAGCATTTCCCTGCGGATTCAGTTCTTGCATCTCTGGAATCCACTCTTACCTTTGGTCTGGTTACCAGAAAACCTGCTCATGTGCAATGTCAGGCCATACCATGAGAACCAAGTGCAGGATCGGCCTGAGCCAGTGGAGATGGGTGAGGGGCAGAGAAGTGGGCAAGGCACAGAGGAGAATAATGCCAAGGACAGTCCTGAGACCTTGGCCTTGGCCGGGTTGTGGGCCCTCTAGAGTCCCGTTCTCAGGAGGCCACATCAGGGGTCTGAAGGGCAGTGTGACCCACTGAGGACAGAATGTGGTGGCCATATCATTTTATTGGAGGGATGGTCACCTTTCCCCTGACACTCAGGATCATCTGTCATGGGTGACATCCTCTGTGATGATGTAATGAACGGGCATGACAGAGGTCATAGGGCACAGGAATAGGTTCCTCACTCTGTGTCCAGAGTCCACCGAAGGGCTGGGGATATAGCTCAGTGGACTAAGCGCCTGCCCAGAGTCCACCGAGTGGGCACTGCCCCGCTCAGGGTCACTACAGCCCCAAGTGCCGCACCACAGGAGACTGGTCTGGACCTGCTTGGACTGGGGCAGCCCACGGCCCCCGTTCTCTATCCGCATCCCTCTGCTCTCACACACTGGGCCAGTTCCTACTGGGCTTTCTAGGGCCCCTGTGGCTTCCTGTCCTGGGTCACTTCCTTCCCACCAACACGGTCCCCTGGCGGCCACCTCCTTGAGCTCTCATAGGCAGCTTTCATCACAATGCACTTCCTATTGCCAACACCCTCTGCAGTATGGATCTCCTGAGTTTCTCCCAAATCATTAAATTACTACAGAAAATTGTTACATGCTAGTGGCTCAGAGCACCATCCAAATGCCAGAAGCCCCAAATCTGAAAATTTGTTTTTTTTTATTTTAAAAAGTAAAAGAATGAAAGCATATTAACAGATGGCCACTTACAAAGTAGCACCAGAATAGTCCAATCAAAATGGAATTACAGATAAGGTAACAGGGAATTAACAATGGTTGTTGTATTACATATTAACTTCAAAGTGTATACTCAGGAAAACAAATATAGACATGCAAGACTGATCAAACAATGAATCATTAACTGTTCCTTATAATAAAGTGACATAAGTCAGTAGTACAACTATGTTATCCATCCTTCACATACATACATACATACATACTTATCCCTTTCTTCCTTTTCTCCCTCCACCCATCGCAGTTGCTCCTTACTTTCTAGCAGTTTCCTTTCATTTCACACTGTTTATCTACCTCATAATTTATATTCACACTTTCAGGTTTCTACACCAGTGATACAATACATTGCTTACATATGCACCTCTGATTTATTCCACTTATATGAGTATGGTCTCTACTTGTGACGCTTTACCTATAAAAGCCTTAAGTTTGTCTCTCTTTACAGCTAATATTCCGTTATATAAAAATGCCACAGTTTTTTTTATCCAGTCCTCGGTGGATGAACATTTGGGTTGCTTCCACGTTTTAGTTATTACAAATTGTGCTGTTATAAACATGGGTGCACATACATCGCTGTGATATGATGATTTCAGATCTGGGAAAATACCCAGAAGGGGAATAGCTGGGTTGAACGGGACCTCTAGACCTAGTTTGCTGAGGAATCTCCAAACCGATTTCCACAGTGATTTCACCAGTCTGCATTCCCACCAGCAGTGGAGAAGAGTTTCTATTTCTCCACAACTTCACCAGCATTTGCTATTGGTTGATTTCTTAATGGTAGCCATTCTTACTGGGGTGAGATGAAATCTCCATGTTGTTTTAATTTGCATTTCTCGAATGACTAGTGATGTTGAACACTTTCTCATATATTTATTTGCTATTTGTATTTCTTTATCTGAGAAGTGTGTATTCATCTCAGATGCCCATTTCTGTATTGGATCTTTGAATTTGGACAGGTTCATGTTTTTTAATGCTTTATATGTTCTAGATAGAAGACCTTTGTCCAAGGGACAGACAGGATTTTTTTCCAGTTTGTGGGTTTTCTTTTTACTCTGCTGGTGATGTCTTTAGATGTGCAAAAACTGTTCAGTAAAATGAGGTCTCAGTTGTTGATTCTTTCAAGTATTTCCCTTGCGGTTTGATTTTTGTTCATGAACTCTCTGCCTACTCCTATGTCTTCGAGATTTTACCTACTTTCTCTTCCAATAGATTTAGTATTTCTGTTTTAATATTGAGATCTGTGATCCATTTTGACTTGTGCTTGGTGCATGGTGATAGACTTGGGTCTATTTTCAGTCTTTGGTGAGTGGCAAGCCAATTTTTTCAGCACCATTTATAAAAGAGGCCATCTTTCTTCCAGTGAGCTTGTTTGGCCTCTTTATGAAAGATTAGATGGCTGAGTGTGTTTGTGGTTGTGGCTGCATCTTCCAGTCTGTCCCATTGATCTTTTGGTCTGTTTCTTGGCCAGTACCAGACTGATTTTATTACAGTAGCTTTGTAGTATAATTTCAGGTCAGAGATTGTGATTCCTCCTTATTGCCCAGGATTGCTTTTGCTATTCTGGGTTTCTTGTGGTTGCAGATTAATTTAAGGAATGTTTTCTCTAGCTCTGTGAGGTATTCTAACAGTAGTTTAATGGAAATTGCACTGAATCTGTATAACAATTTTGGCAATATGGCCATTTTCACAATGTTGCTTCTTGCTATCCATGAGCAAGGAATATTTTTCCATTTATTGAAATCTTCTTTGATTTCTTTTTTTCAGAGTACTGTAGTTTTCATTTTTTTTTCTTTTTTTTTTTGCGGTACTGGGGATCGAACTCAGGATAGTTTTCATTGGATAGATCTTTTACTTCTTTTGTTGGATTGATTCCTAAATATTTCAATTTCTTGGATTCTATTGTAAAAGTTACATTTCTTTAATTTCTCTGTCAGTCTGTTTGTTGTTTGTGCATAGGAATGCTATTGATTTTTGGGTGTTGACCTTGTATCCAGCCATGCTGCTGAATTTGTCAATTAACTGAAGGAGTCTTCTTGTGGAGTTTTTGGGGTTTCCATGTAAAGTATCCTATCATCTGAAAATAGTGATAGTTTTACTTCTTTTCCAAGTGATAGTTTTACTTCATTTCCTTTCCTTTTCTTATTCCTTTTATTTCTCTGTCTTGTGTAATTGCTCTGGGTAATGCTTCCAGAACTATGTTGAAAAAGAGAGGTGACAGTGAATATCCTTGTCTTGTACCTGACTTTGAAGTGAAAGCTTTCAGTTTTTGTCCACTTAGTATGATGTTGGCTGTTGGTTTGTCATAGATGGCTTTGATCAAGGTGAGGTAAAGGACATCTATTCCTATTTTCTCTAGAGATTTTAACATGAATGCATATTGGACTTTGTTGAAAGCTTTTACCACATTTATTGAAGTGATCATGTGGTTTTTGTCTTTGACTCTATTCATCTGGTGTATAACATTAATTGATTTGTGAGCATTGAACCATCACTGCATTTCTGCAATGAATCTACCTGGTTGTGGTGTATAATTTTCTTTATGATTTGCTGCATTCTATTTGCTAGTATTTTATTGAGTATCTTTGCATCTATGTTCATTAGGGAGATTGGTCTATAATTCTCTTTCTTTGTTGGGTGTTTCTCAGGTTTTGGTATCAGTATAATACTTGCCTCCAGAAATAGGTTAGGGAGAATTGCTTCCTTTTCAATTTCATTGAAGAGTTTGAGGAGTGTTTGCATTGAATCTTCTCTGAATGTTTTATAGAATTCTGCTGTGAATCCAGCAGGGCCTGGGCTTTTCTTTGTCACTTAAGTTTTTAATGATATTTTCAATCTCATTAATTGATATTGGGTTGTTCAGGATTTTTATATCTTCCCAATTCAACTTTGGTAATTGGTACATATGGAGGAATCTGTCAATTTCTTCTGAGTTTTCTATCCCATGGGAGTAAAGATTTTCAAAGTAGGTATTAATTATCCTTTTAATTTCTGTAGGATCTGTAGTGATTTCATCCTTTTCATTCCTTATTGCATGAATTTGAGTTCTTTCACCTCTTTTTTTGTTAAGGTTGGTTACGGGTTTATCAATTTTATTTATTCTTTCAAAGAACCAACTGTCTGATTCATTTATTTTTTTGTGGGATTATTTTCATCTCAACTGCATTAATTTCTGCCCTGAGTTTCACAATCTCCTCCCTTCTCTGGGCTTTGGTCTTGACTTGTTCTTCTTTTTGTAGAAGTTTTAGGTGTAGCATTAAGTTGTTTATTTGCTCTCTCTCTGTTTTCCTTATGTGTGAGTTTATCACTGTAAATTTCCCTCTGAAAACTGCTTTCATTGTATCCCACAGATTCCGGTAGGTTGTATTTGCATTTCCATTTGTTTTTAGGTATTTCTTAATTTCTTGTTTAATTTCTTCTGTGACCCATTGGTTTTTCAGGAGATTGTTGTTTAATTTCCATGTATTTATGGAGTTTTTTGAGTTCCTTTTCATTAATTTCCAATTTCATTGCACTGTGGCTAGATAATATGCATGGGAGGATATCAATTGTTTTGCATTTTGGTAGGTATACTCTATGGGCTAGAATATGGTCTATAATCTAGAAAGTCCCATGTGCAGCTGAGAAAAATGTGTATTTTGATGTGTGGTGGAACAGTCTTTATACATCTATTAAGTCCACTTGTTCACAGATTTGGTTCAAGTGTGTTATTTCTTTGCTGACTTTTTTTTATTGAATTGACCTATCTCTTCACATCAAAGTGGTGTTTAGGTCTCCTATTACAATAGTGTTATTGATTATTTGGTTTTTCATGTCTGTTAAGATTTGACTTACATAGTTTGGTGCTCCAACATTTGGTGTGTACATGTTTAGGAGTGTTATCTCTTCCTCTTGCAGTTTTCCCCTAACAAGTATGTAGTGACCTTCTTTATCTATTTTGATTGTTTTCGTTTTGAAGTTTACATTGTCTGCAAACATGATCATTGCTGCTTTTTTCTTGGAACATTTTGCATGGAGAATTGTTTTCCATCCTTTGATCTTCAGTCCATGTATTTCCTTTTGAGTAAAGTGTGTTTCCTGTATATAGCATATTGTGGGATTTTGTTTCTTGATCCACTCTGCCAGTGTTTCTTTTGACTGGTGAATTGAGGCCATTTACATGAATGGTTATAACTGATATATGTTGGCTTATCCTCATCATGCTATTTACTTGCTGGTGGTTTCTTATTTTTGCCATCTCTTTAATTGCTTGTTCTGCTTGAGCCTTCCTTTCTATTGTTGTTCTTGAGATGGTGGTTTCTTTTTTCTCTGTCTAGAGTATCTTTTAGTACTTTTTGTAATGTTGGTTTGGCACTCATGAAGTTCTTCAGTTGTTCTTTGTCATGGAAATATTTTATTTCCCCATTGAATTTGAAGGATAGTTTTGCAGGATAGATCAGTCTGGGTTGGAAACTGTTTTGTCTCAGAATCAGTTATAACTTGCTCCAAACTCTTCTCGATTGCATGGTTTGTGTTGAGAAGTTTGCCGTGATTCTGATGGGCTTTCCTTTATAAGTGATCTGTTTCTTTTCTCTAGCAGCTTTTAATATTGTGTCTTTTGCTAGATATCTGAGATCTTGATTATTACATGCCTGGGTATGATTTTATTTTGGTTATGGCTAGTTGGAATTCTACATGCCTCATTTAACTGTACCTCAGCGTCGGTTTTGATGCTTGGGAAATTTTCTACCATTATTCTTGCAAATATTCTTTTTCTGTCATTTGTGTCACCTCCTGCTGCTTCATTGACCCCTATTACTCAGATATTATATTTGTTTGTCTCATTTTGCAGCTGTTGGGTTGATTTTTCCTGCATCCTTGATGGAGATCTTTCCTTTCATGATTGCTAGCTGCCATGCTGTCTGCAAGATCTGAATTTCTCCCTTTGGCTTCATTAAAGCCATTTTGCATGTTCTCAGTGAAAGTTTTGATTTCTTGGAAATCTCTTTGAGTCTGTTTCATCCATTCTAATTCATTCCTTAATTGCTCATGTAGCATTTCCATCTGTTGACTATGTTCATCTATTTTTAAAAATCTGTTTCTTCTCTAGATGTGCAGAGCATTTCTGTCATTCTTATTGTCATTTCATTTTTTGCCTGAGAGATTATTTCTGATCTGATCTCTTCTGTGGCCTGATGGAGTTGTTTCTTTATTTCGGATGTGATCATTTCAGAAATTTCAGGCATGTGGCTTCCACATTCTCCTGTATCAGTGTCTCCTGGACTTGTTCCAGGTGGAGTTGAGTTCTGAGACTGCATTTTTCTCCTATGTCTTATCATTTTGGATGTCAGATGAAACGTGCTGAGCTATAAACTACCTGGACAGCTCAGCAAAGCACTCTAGGGACCGTAGTTTACCTGGATAACAAACTTATCCCAAGATCGAGGTGCCACTTCCCTGTGCTGAGCTCCTTCTCTATCCCAAATCACAGGGTGGAGCACAGGCACAGGCCTCTCCTGCCAAGACACAGCTCCCCAGAGGTAGGCCGCTAGGGCGGGGCTCCCCACTCCCCCGGCTGGGGCTCCTCCTCCACATTCTTCTTGACTTGATGGTTTGTGTTGAGACATCTGCTGTGACCCTGATGCGCTTTCCTTCATAGGCGCTGTGTGTGTTTTCTCTGACAGCTCTTAACTTTCTGTTGCCTTGCTGAATTTCTGGGATCTTGATTTTTATATGCCTCTGTAGATTTGTTTTGGTTATGGCTACTTGGAGTTGTATATTCTGCACTTTTGTGTACGTCGGATTCTTTTACCATATTCGGGAAAGTTTTTGCTATTGCTTTTGCACACAGTCTTTACGTCATTTTTGCTGAATCCTACTATTTCATTGACAGCTATCAGTCTTATATTGTTTTTGTTTTTATCATCTTGAGGCTGTTTAATTGTTTTCTTCTTGGTCGTTGTTACTTTTTTAATATTTTATTTTATTTTAAGAATTAAGGACAAAAACATTATCAAACAGACATCCTTTTACAAAATAGCATAAGAACAGTACAAAGAGTACAGAGTTACAAATAAAGTGGTAGGAAATTAACAGTGGTTATTGTATTACTTTTGATATCTTCAAAGTGGTTTCACAGCAAAACAAATAGAGACCTGCAATAATGATCAAACCGATAACCATTAACTGTTCCTTTCAGTAATGCAATAGAAGAGAGTAGTATAATTGTTAGCTATCCTGTATATACATACATACATGCATAATTTCCCCGTCTTTCCCTTCTCCTTTCCCACACCCCAGTTGCCCCTTACTTTTGAGCATTTTCCTTTCATTTAGGTTCTTTGTTATTTTAAAGAGATATTTTCTTTCATGATCAATAGCTGTGATCCTGTCTTCAAGGTCTGAAAGCCTATTTTCATTTTCTTTCAAGGGATTTTCCCCCACTTTCAAGGCATTTTTCATTTCCTGGATATGTCTTTGAATTTCTGTCATGCATTCTCATTCCTGTGTTGTTCATTCAAGGTCTCCATTACTGTCTTATAATGCTCTATCTTTTATCTGTGTCTTGGTTAGATGCATTGAGCAATTTTCGCATTCTATCTCTCATTTTTTTAACCTAAGAGTTTATTTCTCATCTGATTTTCTCTATAGCATCTTGCAGTGGTTTCTTTACTTTAACTGCTATCGTTTCACAAATTTCAGGTGTGTGACTTCCAGTTTCTTTTATGTTGATGTCTCATGGACTTTTTCTGGGTGTGCTGGAGGTCTTAGATTGCATTTTGCTCCTTTGTCTTGTCATTTTCTATGTTAAAAATTTTAATTTGTTTTCTGTGATGATCCCTGTGAGCTTTAGTAGTAGGTAGGTATATTACTAGCATCAAGACCCCACTGGGAAAATTCTGTTCCTCAGGGATATTTTCTGTGTGTAGGAGATTCTTGGTTTCTGCCTGTCCCAAGACCTTACCTTCCCAATTAATTAAAAGTGGGATGTTCTTATCTGTTTGCCGCATTCCCCTGTCTTTTCATGAAAGGCTGTGGTGGGGTTATTACCCCAGATCTTGCCAATATAGTTACACATGGAGAACAACTGAATATAGCAAGTGTGACATCCTAGCTATAGGAGTACAATTAGCAATAATGGTAGATTCAAGCACAATTTAGAAATTGACAAACTGTGGTAATGATTTTTTACTTTAGACCATAGGAACAAAACCTATAGTTATATAACAGAACTTGTTATAAATTAGGAATTTTTGTGCAAAATTTTCCCCTTGTTAGAGTGGATTTATGTGAAGGTCCTCTGGACAAGCCAGTTGCTGAGTTCCTAGCACTTCTTGTGCGGGCTCTATGTCCCATCATGTAGGGGGATGGGCTAGGAACTTGGGTTCCTTGACCAAGGTTTTTGCAGCAGTAGAGAGGTGATGTGTGATGTTTCTCTCCTCCTGAGCATTTCACCAAGGTTCCTGCAGTGGCAGATAGGTGAAAGGTGAGGTTTCTTCCCTCCTGTACAGCTCATGGAGGTTCCCATGGTGGCAGAGAGACAATGGGTGCGTTTTCTACCCTCCCAAGGTCTCTGTATTTTAATACTCTTGTAAAAAATGTGTTTCTTTCTTTTCACCATGAAGTGGATGTACAGTTGCTTTTCAGTAAACTTTATTTTATCAAAGACTTCAAATATGGGATTGTGATGCCTCTTGCTTTGCAACTGTTGCCAAGAATTGCTTTTGCTGTTTGATCAAGATTGCATGTCTATATGTGATTTCATGAGCATACACTTTGAAGTTATCAATACGTAATACAACAACCATTGTTAATTCTCCATCACTTTGTCTATAATTCAATTTTGACTGTACTGTTCTTGTGCTACGTTGTGTCTTTTTGTTAATGTTTTCTTTTCTTTTATACTTTTAAAAAATAAAAAAACGAATTGCTTTTGCTATTCTGAGTTTCTTTAGATTTTACCTAAATTTTTGAAATATTTCTCTAGATCTGTGAGGAATGTTGTTGGTATTTTCCTTGAGATTGAATCAAATCTATATCTAAGTTTTGGAAGTAGAGCCATTTTGACAATATAGATTTTGCTTATCCAGTAACATGAGATATCTTTGTACTTCCTGATGTCTTCTTCAATTTCCTATGTCAGAGTGATGTAATTTTCACTGTAGAAGTCTTTGTATCTTTGGCTAGGTTAACTTCTATGTTTATTTTTCTTTGATAGTACTGAAAATGTTATTGTTTTCTTGATTTCTTTCTCAGTGAATTGATTATTAGTGTATAGGGATGCTACTGATTTTATATCCTGTTATATTGCTGAATTTGGTTGTTACTCCTACATGTCTTTTAGTGGAATTTTTTGGGTCTTGTAGTTAGAGGATCATGTCATCTGCAAATAATGATACATTGACTTCTTCTTTTCCTGTGTATATAATCTTTATTTCTTTCTCTTGACTGCTTGCTCTGCCTCATAGTTTGAAGACTATGTCAAACAGTAGTGTAGATAGTGAAAATCTTTGTCCCATTTTGATTTTTGAGGGGAAGCTTTGAGTTTTCCTTCCATTTAATATGATGTTGATAGTTTGGGTTCTCCAAAACTGCTTTTATCAGAATCTGATAAATTCTTTCTATACCTATTTTCATTGAGGTTGAAATCATAAATAGATGTTGGTTTTTGTCAAGGGCTTTTGCTGAATCTATTGAGATGATCATGTGATTTTTGTCCTTGCTTCTGTTTATGTGATGAATTTTACCTATTGATTTGCATACATTGAGCCAACCTTAAATCCTTGGGATGAAATCTACTTGGTCATAGTGTATGGTCTTCTTTGTGATTTATTGCATTTTGTTTGCCAGTAACTTTTTCAGGATTTTTCATCTATGTTCATTAGAGAGATTAGCTTGTTTTTCTCATTTCTGGTTGGATCTTTTTCTGGTTTTGAAATTGGGATAGTGTTAGTTTCCAGGAATGATTCAGGAGTACTCCTTCCCTTTTAATTTCATTAATGAGCTTATGGACAATTGGTATTAGGTGTTCCCTGAAGTTCTTGTAGAATTCAGCAGTGAATCCATTAGTTCTTGGGATTTTCTTAATTGGTAGTTTTAAAAAAATTATTGCTTCAATTTCATTGTCATTTGGATTATTCAGGATTTTTAATTATTCTCGGATCATTTTTGGCAATTCATATGTATATAGAAATCTCTTCATTTTTCCAAGATCTCCAGTTTATTTATGTGCAGGTTTGTGAACTATTTGGTAATAATATTGTAATTTCTACAGTGTCAGCTGTTATCTCACTTTTTTCATATCTGTTTGCTTTGATTTATGTCTTTTCTTTCCTTTTGTTGGTAAGATTGGGTAAGGGTTCATTTATTTTTTCTTTAAAGAAACCCAGCTCTTCAATTCTTAATTCTTTTATTGTTTATTTTAGCCTCCATTTAATTGATTTCTGCTCTGCTCTTTATAATTCCCTTCCTTGTATTAGCTCTGGATTAGGATTGTTTTTGTTTTCCTGTTGCCTTGAATTAAGTTAATAACTGGACTCACTCTGTTTTTCTTGATGTGGGTATTCACAGCAATAAACTTCTGTCTTAGGACTGCTTTTATTGAGTTCTTTAAGTTCCAGTATGTTTTACTGGTGTTACCATTAAATTCTAGGAACTACCTATCTTATTTCTTTTCTAATTTCTTTTGTGACTCCTTTATTATTCAAGAATGTGTTGCTTAATTTCTGTTCACTTGCATGCTTTTGGTGGTTTCTTTTGCCATTGATTTCTAGTTTTATTGCACTATGACCTGATAATATGTGTGATAAAATTTGAATTCTTTTACAATTACTCAAGCCTACTTTATCTGCTAATGTGTGGAGAACTTTGGAGACAATTCCAGGAAGAATGTGTATTCTGTTGTTCTTGGGTGGAACACAAAACTCAATCCTGGTTAAGCCTATTAAGTTGGTTCAACTCTGACATTTCTTTGTTGAGTTTTTGTTTAGCTGATTTATTTTTGACGGTGGGGTATTGAGTTCCTCCACTATGATTAAAATAATATTTACTTGATTTTTGGTCTAGTATTGTTTGTTTTATGAAATTGGGTACACTGTTGTTTGGTGTACATATGTTTATAATTATTTATTCCTGTTGAATAGTTTCCTTATCCAATGTGTAGTGACCTTCTTTGGCTCTTTTGATCAGTTTTTGGTGTAAGGTACAGTTTGTCTTAAAAAAGTGCATCTACTCCTGCTTGTCTTCAGATTACTGCTGCATGGAATATTGTTTTCCATCTTTGCAATTTCAGCCTATGAATTTCTTTTTGGATTAAGTGTATTTCCTATATGCAAACTATTGTTGGATCTTGTTTCTTGACCCATTTTGTAATTTTTTTTGATTGGCCAATTGAGCTTATCCCATGGGTGGCTATAACTGAGAGGTATTGACATATTCCTGTCATTATCTAATTTTCCTGCTGCTGATTCCTTTTCTTTCTCTTCTACGTAATTGCTTGTCCTGCCTGGTGCGTTCATCCTATTCGGTCTTTCGGCATTGTTGGTGTCATTACCGTTTTCTTTGATATTTTTGAGACGTTTTTTGTAGTGTTGGTTTGGTGATCATGAATTTCTTTAGTGTTCTTTTACATGCAAATATCTTATTTCTCCACCCTTTTTAAAAGGTAACTTTGCAGAATATAGCAGTCTGACTTGGAAATTGTTTTCTTTTAGGGATTGAAAGACTTCACTCCAAGCTTTCCTTGCTTTTAAGGTTTGTGTTGCAAAATCCACTGTAATTTTGATGGGTCTTTCTTTACAAGTAATTTGTTGGTTTTCTCTAAAAGTTTTTAAAGTTTCTGTTCTTGGATTTGTGGTATTTTAACTATGATATGTCTCATGGTGGTTCTATTCTGAAGATGGCTATTTGCACTTCTATATACTTCACTTTTCTGTGTGTGAAATTCTTTTTCCATGTTTGGAAAATTTTGTACTATTATTTTTGTAAACGTGATTTTTATGCCCTTCATGCTCTCTTCCAATATTTCATTAATTACATTTAATCTTTGATTAGTCTACTTTGTGTTGTTTAACAGCTACTGAATCTACTTTTAATATTCTCTTGTTTTTAAGGTCCCTGTCTTGGTTACTTTTCTCTCATTGCTGAGACCTGATGCCCAAAATTAAGAAAGGAAAAGTTTATTTAGTTCACTGTGGAGGTTTCAGTCCATACTCAGCTGGCTCCAAGGCAGAGTGGCACATGGCAGAGGGCAACAGTTCATGGCTGCGGAAGACAGCAAAAGCAGCAAGAGCAAAAGGAGAGGAGTGCTGGCAAACAGCCTCTTTCTTTCCCTTACACATGCAAACTATCTGCCCCAGGCTGGGTGTAGCACTCACACCCATGAATCAATCACAAACTCTAAAAGCCCCCATGACTGCATGTGTCATTGGGGGGACACCCAGACACAAAACGTAACAGTCTCTCTTTTATTGGTAATCAACCACATTCCTGTTTTTTTTTTTTTTTATCTAACACTGTCCTTACATTGGTTGTTTCTGTTGTCCATACTTTCAAAAGTACTTTTAATCTCCTGGACTTCTTTTAGTAATTTTTTATTGACACCAATTCTTTTTATGCCTAGTACTGATGATTTGCACCTCTTTCTCTCCTAGTTCTCCTAGTTTTGTTGTTAGTGCCTTTTCTAGACTCACTGAGGGTGTTATTTGTTTAATTATATCTTCTTTGCATTAAACAAGTAATTTATCTATGTTGTGTTGCTTTCACTGTTATTTTGTCTGGGGCTTTTGATTTCCTCCTCCTGGATCCTTCCTTGAATAGCTTTGGGGGAGCTGGGGGTTTTAGGAGTTTTGTTGCCTTGTTTACTCATGTTTTATTTTTTGTGTATTTGTTTTCTATGCTGAGGTTTGCAGGTTTGGCATCATCGAGATATCATCACATAGTGGAAGAGGTAGAAGGGCAAGAAAGGTCTATCTAATTTCTTATGGGAGTTGCTTTATAAGGGTACTCATCTCATTTACAAAGGTATTTAACTATGGCCTACAAGTGCCACTTCTTGATGCTGTTAGGTGGTGTCTTTAGTTCGAATTTCTAATTTGGTCGGGACATACATATACAAACCATAGCAGCAGACAAACCTGGTGGACTTTTCTACCCCCTCACCTGGACCTAGGGGAAGGAGGTTGTGCCCACTTGCATGGACCTTAAATGAGAACTGGATTAGGATCAGTGCAGGGTCAGGGAAAAGGCTGGGGAGGCAGTGTAAGCAAAGCATTGGGTTAGGGCAGGGCTGGTGGAGATGATAGGATAAGTATCATAGAATCCGTGGGGATGAGTGATGCGCAGGTACAGGGTCCTCAGAGCCTGGGCTGAGTTACCCTTAGTCATACTGTTCCTCACAACTGCTCAGACTTGGGTGCAGGTCTCCTGCAGTCATAGTGGGTGCCTTGATCCTGTGGGCTTGAGATCTCCTGCACCCTTGTCTATTAAGCAGGAGTGTGCCTTGCACTGGCTATACCTTGCACCTCTTCAGAGATCAAAGGCAGTGAGGCAGAATGAGCACTGGTCATCAAGACAAGAGACATTATGGCCAAGACAAACGAAGAAATTTGTGAAGTATTTGGGAAGAGGGGTCATGCGTTTCTTTTCTATGTTAAACAAAAGGTGGGGAATTTTACGATAGGATCCATTAGTTGGCATGTGAGTAAAAAATAGGATCTTCTAGCCTTAAGCTTCATTAGCTACCCTGCTTCTTTCCATTTATTTTCTCATTTAATTTTGAGACATGTCAAATCAGGAAATACAATTTTTCTTTTATCTCAGATGGGAAAGCTGAGGTTGGTGTGGGGTCTGGTGGCAGAAGCCTGTAACCCTAGCAGCTGAGAGTTGAGGGAGGAAGCTGACAGAGAGTTCAGTGCCATTCTTGGCTACATAGTAAATTCAAGCCCAGACTGAACTACACAGGATGTCCCTGTCAGAAAACCCAACCCAACCCAACCCAACCCAACCCAACCCAACCCAACCTGAGGTTGGAGAAAGTGAAAAGAGTGTGGACTCTAGAGCTTTCAATGGTGCTGCCCAGCATCAAACTGCTTTGTAAACAGGTTACACTAGCAAAGCCAGGTGGCTGGGGAAGGGGGCTCAGCATAGCGCAAGAGACAAGGAACCCTGCCAGTTGCTCCTGTAAAGGCAAGTTGGAAAAACTGTTATGTCCTTTTCAGGAGTCTCAAGCTTCTTAAAGCCTGAAACACATGCCTGGAGCAAGTTCCAGGCGTACATCCCTGACACTGTCTGTTTCCCCCTTTGCAAACCCAGGCGCTGGCTGCCTGCTTCTCACCAGTGCTGTGGTTTCCAGGGACCTGCTTTCCTGCACTTGTCCTACCAAGATGGTTCCAGGGCACCCAGGGCCCAGTGGGGGAGGGGTGAGGGAGGCTCTTTGGTTCCCTCCAGGCCCCAGCCACTTGCTCGTGTCTCCCTCTTGGGAACCACCCCTAGAAAGCAAAGGTGGCCCCAGCCATCCTCTGGCCACTTTCTTCCTTGAAATATTCACCCGTGTCTTCAGCACCGACCTCCACAGACACGCTCAGGTCCCTACTGAGGCAGCCATGGTGGGCTCGGGCCCGGGTGCAGCACAATGGCGGAACAGGGTGACCCTTGAGTTGTGAGTAGGCACCAAGCTGAAGGTGGAAATTGTGGTTAGAACAACGAGGGTGGGTGGAACGCTGTGGTCAACAGAGGCCTGGAAGATGGGTCCTGCCCCCAGGAGTGGATTCTGGGGGCTGGAGTTCTGCTTCAGCCCTGTCCCAGGACCATGATCCTGGTATTGCACTGCCCTCAAACCCAGCCTGAGAAAGGCCTTTCTGCACTGCTGTGAGCTCCACTGACTGCCTGCGGTTCCCAGGCCCTGGGCATGGCCGTCCCTGTATTTTCTGACTAGAAGGCTGCAGCATGGAACCTGGATCCCTCTAATAAGACAGGAGGCCCCAGAAAGCCTGGAGAAGGAATGGGGCAGCCTGGGACACCTACTCTCTCATCTTGCCTATTCCCTCTGCTTTGCCTGAGAAAATCAGACGCTCAGATTCCAAGGCCTCATCTGGCTCCCTGAAACTCATCTTTGCAGTCTCTTCGCCTGCATTGCCTATCACACCCACATGTGCAGCTCCAGGAAAGATGCCGCGTCAGCCTTACCTGGTCTTAGGCTGCCCTCACTGCTCTCCAGGGCTTCTTTTAGGGTGCTCAGTGGCTACACCTACGCACTGGTACAAATCAGCCCAGAGTGGAGCTGTTAGGGGTGGTTACTGAGAAACAGAGCCCTACAACTGGGCAGGGGCAGAAGAGGGGTGTGAGGTCTCCCCAGCTCTGGCACTTCTCAAGGGCCTCCAGGACTGTGTGCCCTGGACTCCAAAAGGGAAGGACTTTCTGCCACCCTCCTGTGGGTGCTGCAGGGGACACAGTGGTCTTTGATCCAGGCAGCATGGTTCCTTGTGGCCAGCTCCCAGAGAAGCCTCCAGGATAATGTGGCCCACCTGCCATCACTCTCCACTGCATGCATCTGCTGGGAAAGGGAGGGCTGCCCAAAATCACACCACTGGCAAGCTCACTGCTGGATGGTACCCAGAGGTATGACCATGGCCAGGGTTCCAGCTGAGAGTCAGGTCCACATCCTTGGGGGCAGCAGATCACATGCTGGGACTCATTTGCTGTAGCAGTAATGAGACCTTGTGCCTGCACCAGCGCCCTGGACTCTCATTAGATGTCTGAGAGGGTAAGTTATAAATAAGCCAGGCCCTGGCATATGTCCTAGGTGGTGACAGGAGAGTGGAGGTGGGATGGAACTCGAAGCATGCTTAGGGACTTACTCGTGAACAACCCCCTTAATTCTCCCTGATGTAGGTGGAGAGGCAGCGGGGACTACAGATTTAGGGCCTGAAGAATTTCCAAGAAAGGTGTCTGTTTCAGGCCAGCTGACCCTCCTGGCCCTAAAGCAAGGATTCTTTGATGCTACACTGCATCTATGAAGGAGGAGGATGGAGGACACAAGAAATGTGCAGGAGGCAGCTCCATAATCTGGAGGAGACTGGGATGTTGATTCTTCCTTATGTCCCATCAAGGACATCGATCTTCTAACTCAGCCTGGTGCCACTGATTTAAACTTTGCCCTCCAGCTCCAGAAGAGGATACATGGATGCCATTTTATGCTGGTGGCAACTTGTTGCAGTGGCAGTAGGAAACCCATGGCTCCATCCATGAAGTCTTATTTGTGCTCTAACAGTTTGATCCTCAAAGGCACAGGGAGAGCAAAGGACTATGGGAAGCTGCCTTGCTTGTGCCCACATAAGAAATCAGATCAGCTGCCCAAAGGGGACCCCAAGGGCCAGGCTGGATAGAACAACTTCTGTCCCTTTGGGCAGCTAGTGGATCTTTGGATACTATCCCCCAGTTCTCCCTCTGGAACCTCTCTGGATCAATCAATGATTTTACAATAAATTTTGCCTATCTTCTGCATGGCCTATGTGTCTTAACTAAATTCTTCATTGACCAAGGACCAAGGAAGTGAGAAACTGCTTCCTTGCTACATGAGTATCTGTCTTCTGGTGACCATGGTTCCAAAACCCACAAAGGAGTGGCATCAAAACCGCAATGTAAATGAGATTATAGTAAGTACAGCTGAGCTGGGGTCACTTTCATTTGTTTAGGGTATTGTAAAGCACACACAGCCTGAGATACGGCTTAATCATTTGGAGGTGGGTGTTCTTTGCGGTTGACAGGATTTGTCTTGGTTCCCTAGAAGCCCATAGCACATGTGCCTGATGTTTCCCCAGCTAAGGTCTAGAGGTAAGAACTGGGCGCTCTGTTGTTTTAGAGACCGCTGTCTATTTCCCTTCTGGCCTTCAGGTCCTCCCTCTCCTCCCAGACATTTTTCCTCTCCAAAGTAACTGGGTTACTTTCAGGCTGGGTTCTGGGGACAGCAGGCTCTGGAAGTGATGGTGGTGTCAGCCCACCTTCCCCCTTCCCCTCCTCATGGGCCAGGGCATGAGAAGCACAGACATGGAGACTTGGTTGGATGTGTTTATTTAGTAGAAAGGGGCTCTGTGCAGTGGCTCAGATTGGGGGTGATGGCTGTACATCAGCGCATGGCAAGCAGTCCTCCCGCTCTCTCCCTGGCGTTGTCGCCCCTGGGTCGCCAGATGGCATCCTGGTGACAGGAAGAACAGGGGCTCTTCAGACAGGAGGCACCTGAGAAGGGACAGCAGAGTAAGGATGACCCGGGTTCAGGTCTGGCGGAAGGAGGAGCAGAGGCAGCCCCAAGACCCCAGCCTGCCCCTTCCTGGTCTCCCGTCCGTCTCTGCCCGGCCAGACTTACCTCCTGTTCAGTAGTCGATGCACTCATCTGTGGAAGAGATGAGGGAGCGAGAACATCAGAGCAGGAACAGGGGTGTGTGTGTGTGTGTGTGTGTGTGTGTGTGTGTGTGCGCGCGCATGTGTGTGTGAACTATAGTTGCCAGGACTCATTGCACTGTCTGTGGCGGTATTAGGCCCAGCCTGGCCAAGATGCTGGGTCTCTATGGGTTTCCTGAAATCAGGGTCTGGGAATGAGACCCTTGTGTACCTGGGCTTCACAGTGGCTCTGAACCAAGGCCTCCAGCCCGTTCACCTGCACAGTCCTCTCAGCCCCCCAGGCAGTGATCCTGAGCGACCTTACTAAAATCCCCTGCCCAGGCCAGGCCACTTGAAACAATGGACATCTTTCATGTCAGGAGTGAGCCCAGGGTTGGGGAGGAGAAAGGTGGGCAGCACAGCAAGGCACAGTGTATGGAGAGGGGGTGGCCCGGGATTTGTACTCAAGGTACAAATAGGACACAAGGAACTGAGTTATGGGGAAAAGTTTGCTCGGGTGGTGGTGATGCGGGAAACATGGAGCTGGGCTTGACACTGTGATCCAGGCAGCCCTTGGCTAAACTGCCAGAGAGTGCATTTGGGGCCAGGGTCCCTGGGGACCCACAGAGGTCAGGTTTTCAGCACTAACTTCCCAGTGATGGGAGGAGGGCCCTGAGTCTCTCCTATCTGCTTTCTCTGGTGAAACATCATCAGACCTGGAGAATCCCATCAGCCCTTCTTCTCTCCCAGGTGGCCATTACCATTGGGGGCAGTAAACACGATGTTGTCCTCGGTGAAGCCCACAAACTTTGCAAAGTATGAGAAGTAATTCTTCAGGTCAGGGCTCAACTCCTTGGTTCTTCCTGTAGCCAAGATTGCCAGTGAGTGACCAAGGAAGAAAGATACATTGTAAAAGCATTTTGAGACAGGGTCTTGCTCTGCAGCTTGGGCTGGCCTTAAAGGCACAAACCTCCTGCCTCAGGCTCCCAAATGCTAGGGTGACAGGTGTGGATTGCAAAACCAGTCTCACTCCATAAATACTGCTGAAGGAGGCCTTACAGCCATTTTCTAAGCAGGGTCTATGGAATGGCCTCTTTCCCGAGGGTTCTCAAGCTGGACAAGGCATGGGGCCTTGGGAAAATAGTTCCCCCCCCAAAGAGTGGATGGAGAAGGGGCTCACCGTAGAGGGTGGTCTTGGAGTACACTGTGTTTTTGAATATCTTCTCAAAGAACACAATGGCCATCCTATCGTAGTCGGTGTTGGCCACTCTCATGATGTAGCTCTGTGTCCCCACGTAAACTGTAATGCAGACAATGAGGGTCATCCCTGCCCTAGTCGGTAGGAAGATGCTGTCCCCTTCCATCCTGATAGTCAGTAGGGCCTTCTCCCGGTAGAAGAGCATGAGTGTGGAGCAGCAGAGGGGCCCGTTCCTCCAGGAGGAATCTGTCTCCAAATCCTAACCTCAGGGCCCCATCCCACTTAGGACTTACGTGTAATGTTGCCCAGGGTGAACTGGCCAGGGTAGACATCGGGGACAACAGTTCTGGTCCAGTAGTCACAAAACTTGCCCCTGTCTGGTAGCTCTCTGGGAGGGAGAAACAACACAGGCAAAGCGGGGAGATGACATAGACTTAAATGACCAGCCTGCTTAAGCAGTGCATCGAAGTCCCCACCCCGCCAGACCCTGAGAGCCTTGCCCCTCACCTACCCCTTGCCGCGGTCCCAGTCCTTCCATACTCAGCCTCTAACTGGCCCCTCCACCCTCTGTCTGTTACCTCCCTGGGTCGACCTCTCCCACACACAGGGCCCAGGGACCGACTCTGCTCTTAATTTGTGGCTTCTCTTTCCCTCTCACCTGGCAACTTTTTCTGAGCTTTGTCTGTTGTATGCGGAGCTCTGACATAGTGCTTGAGCCACACCTGGCCTCTTCCTTGAATCTAACCCATTCCTGCATCGCAGTGCTCAGCCCCCAAATCCACATTCCCTGTGACCCTCCAGCTTCATGTGCTCTAACTCCAGACCACCTGGCAGACAGGGACAGAACCCAGGGCAGGTGGATGGGCCAGGCTTCCCTGCCCACCTTTTCATCTGTGCTACCGCTGTCTTTTCCCGCTTTGGACAGTGCAGCCTTACATCTGAGCCTCTCCTCACCTCCCTTGCTATGGCTGTGCCAAGATCCCAGTCCTGGCAGCAGTCCCAGGCCAGGCCCTGCTCCAGAGCCTTGTGGGAGAGTGCCCCGCTCTTGGGTGCTGACCAACCCCTGTTCCGGTGGCCATGCTGCAGCTGGCTACTGTGCTGCCTTGACAGGTGAGGCTCTGAGTCAGAGTCCACCAGCCCCTGCGGTGACCACCCTGCCTCTTTGTTAGTGTGGGTGTAGTGGGGACTGAGCCCAAGGCTTTCACAGTTAGCTGCATCTCCAGCACTTTCTAATTCTTATTTTGGGACAAGGTCTTTCCAGGTTGCCCATGCTACCTTCACATTCGTAGCCCTCTTACATTAGTTTCCTGGATTGACTGGAAGGTATCACCGGCCCCTTTAAGTTCACTTCCATATGAGCCCTCCTGGCGGTCTTGGTGGGGTCCCTGGTGGATCCAGTGTCCCGCCCTGCCCCTCAGACATCCAGCTCTCTGTCCTGTTTCTGCTCTTTGTCCCATGAATGCTGAAGGTAGGAAGTGAGGAAGACTGATCTGCAGCAGTGTGGTGAGATGAATGACTGTATCTCTTAGCACTGGTCACCCCTTGGTTGTGACGTAGATAGGCTTCTGAGAAGCCCCCGGAACTAGGTGCTTTACCTGAGCAGTCTGGTGGTGACGTTGTAGCTGTGATCATCTTTCAGCTCATAGGTGACACTATACATTTTAAGGTGTCTTTGGCTTCCATCCTGAATTGTGCTCTCTGCCACACCCACAACGTACCACTTGCCCTGGAACTGAGAGAGTGTGCTGGCAGGGAGAGCCCAGGGATGGCCCCAGAGCCCCTCCCACTCTGTCCCTGCTGGGACCTCTGGGCAGCAGCCTAGGGATGGGGCTGCCCTGAGAAACTATCAGGAGCTGGGTCCCTGCAGGGCCAGGAGGGGCCGGGGGAGGAGTCAGCCCTGAGTTGTCGGGGGTGGGGCAGCCCTGGGCAAGTAGCTGGTGGGCCTTCTCAAGCCTCACATTTCTCTTCTGGGCAGAAGGAATGAAGGTGTCCCTACCTGGCACACACTGGGCCCGACTGAGTCCTGCTCCTACCCTCGAACCCTGCCTCTGAGTTCCATTGCCTTTCTTCCCCCTGCTCCCGCCATCCGTCACCCAGGCACTCCTTGCAAGTGCTCTGCCAGAGCCCTTACCTGGTCTTCCTGGAAGTTTGCCTGAAAGGGGACCATGCTCAGAGATGGCCTTGAAGGTGCAGTCGGAGAGGAGCCCTGGGCTTGGGTCTGCAGGGCCCCCAGCAGGATGAGTCCCAGCCACAGAAGATGAAGGGCCATGGCTTCAGAGCAGATGCTGAGCCTGAATGTGTGGAAGGAGGAAGATGACTGCTGAGCGGACCACCCGGGGAACTATTTATAGGCCACCTGGCTGCCGCCTGCTCTAGGGTGGCCTACCCATCCTTTGCTAAATCCAGGAAGGCTGAGTCAATTGTCAAAAAACGCCTCAGAATCATGTGGCAAGATACGTGCCTCTTTCCGCCCCAGGACAGGATTATGCAAGGTAAAAGGAGGCAAAGGTGACAGGTGACATGAGGAACATTCCCCGAGCTCCAGAATGTGGCTGGGACAAGGTCTTTCTCTCAGTACTCCCTGCGCCTGTTCTCTTCAGCATACTTCCCTGTCTGTTGGTCAGCAGCTTGGGTGCAGATAAGCCGTCACCTCTGTCTGGCCCTTGGAAGGGGTGTATGTGGGGTCAGGGGGGGTGTATGTGGGGTGAGGTCCCCGCCCAGCTCCCACAGGAGCAAAAAACATGTCAGGCATGGTGCTGTACGCCTCTAATTTCAGCCTTTAGGGGGCTGAGGTAGGGGGACTGCCACAAGATTAAGGCCAGCCTGGGTTATGTAGTGAGTCCAAAGCCAGTCTGAACTACAGTGACCAAGTCTGAATAAACAGAAACATTTAATAATAATCATAATAATAGTAATAATAATATAGTAATAGAAAACCCCCAAAGAAACAAAGTGAAGGGAGTTCCTCCCCAGCAGGCCCTGTATTTCTGACAGCGGGTGTGCTGCACAGGGAAGGAAAGCTGGCTATTTTGAGCCTAGATTCTGGCCTTCACAGGAGCCCCAGGGCAGCCATGGCACACGGTGACATGCCTTCTGCCTCTCTCTTCCCCTATGCTTCTAGCACATTTATAGGACCCGACAGGGCAGTGGGACCCGCGGGAAGTTGCCCCTTCCTGTGAGCCCGGCAGGCGGGGAGTCAGAGTGTGTCACACGGGACACAGATGCGGGTACTTGAGAGCATTAAGGGCTGAGGCTGCAGTTGGGGCTCACTGTGAAGCCCTGGTGGGGAAACCAGGTGGGCTGCACTCTGCTGCTTTGTCTGCCAGAGGCTTTGCGTCATGTGGTGCAGGGTTTGGCCTTGTCCTCGAGAGGTCATTCAGGACCTCTGTCTCTGTCCACGTCCGTGGGCCACAGAGCCAGTACTTCAAGCCTGGGATCTAAGAACAGAACTTGAGATTCCTGCTCCCAGACTTACCCCAAACCTAGGCTGTTTCCTCAGTGAGGGCCTGGCCAGCACCCTGAGGAAGCGGTGATGGACCTTAGCCCCTTGCAGTGGCTTAACCTCATGGGCTGTGAATGTCCTAGGCGCCTGTCCTGAGGCTGGATTGAGGATTTGCCGGGTTTATGTGAGATTAAAAGAGCCCCCCCACCCCTGTTCTACTCACTCGCTGCTTGGGTACCAGCGGGGGGGGGGCTGATGTGGTGGGCCCTGAGCTAAGGAGCTTTAGTGGGTTCCTGAGCTGGGGGGTAGGGTGCCACTCAGCCCCGCATACTAAGGGCCTTGCACTGCACTCTCCACTTGGATCGGGTGATAACAAGCCAGGAAGTGAAGCTTAGTAAAATGGTCTCCAAAGCCGCCCTCCCCATCTTGCTCAGCTATCCCAGCCCTGGAGGCTCCATCTCCACTACTTGAAAGGTAGTTGAAAAGTATCAGCATCATGTCATGGGTGCACATGCCTGTGCCTATTGCACGCTAGGAGACTGAGGCAGGAGAATTGCAAGCTATGGTCCAGCCTGGACTATTTAGCAAGACCCTGTCTCAAAACTAAAAAACTAAAAGTAGCCATCCTCCTCTCCTCAGATAAAAGATACACTTCCAGTCTTACATGCTTCTGAACAAAATGCTTAAGACTTCTTGTGTAGTTCATTTTAGATCTATATGGTGTGTAAAATTAAATAAAAGGGAATTTTTGTGCTTTGAATTAATATTTAGATGTCTTCTCTAAAGCTTCATCTATTGCAAAAATATAGAATAATGGGTGAATACTTTAAGCCTCAGAGAATATTTCCTGTAAAGAAAATAATTTTTATCTTTCATAAACTGTAGAGCAATAGCTTTCCTTTCCATATATGTGTGTGTGTGTATATATAATAATGTCAAGACTCCTATAATATCAAGACTGAAATTATTGGTATGTACACATATTGCACATATCACAGCCTCTTTTTGAGAGAGGCTCGGGTGTCTCACTGGCTCTGCACCACTAAGACTGAGGGATGTTATGTAGATTTATGCATCGAGTTCTGGATCTTTGTCTTTAGGGTATCAACAGCATGCAGGAAGCACCGCAAACCAGCAAGCCTCATCCTTCCAGGGAAGAAGTGTAACATACAGGTAAGGTTGAGAGCAAATTCTGTCTGTGTAAATGACAAAACTAGAACTTCAAAGATGTGTACATTATAACAGGAATTTACTGCTGCATTAAGAATTTCTTTTTCTTGGAAAGCATTCATTAATCTAGGGGAAAACTATTGGAGTTTTTTTTTTTTTTTTGCGGTACTGGGGATCGAACTCAGGACCCTGCACTTGCTAGGCAAGCGCTTATTCAACTGAGCTATATCCCCAGCCCCCTATTGGAGTTTAAAGAGGAGTTTGTTTTTTTTTTAACTTGAAGAAGGTTAAATTATTCTATAATATAGAAGTTTCTTTGAGAAGAATTTTTGTTTCATACAGTGATATAAAATTTTGTAGTTCATGACTTTGGCATGGAGAAAGGGTGAGAAATTACCTGGAGTGAATGTCCGGTTTCACCTCCAAGAATGCCGGGAGGTGCTTTCTACCCAAAGCCCCTCAGGGTGAGAGTCTCGTAAAAAACAGCCTGGAATGGAAACTTCTGTGGCTTTTTATTGCTAGGTCAGGAAGCAAGAATAAAGGGCCGAGGAGAACGCCTCTGCAGAAATTCATGTAGGGGATGCGGGAAGGGCCGGGCAAGGGCAAGTTTGGGACAGAGAGTCTGATAAATAACTGATGTTAGAACTAACCAAAGTAATGATTGGAATATGGGAGGGCTAGCCCAGAGCACACATTTCTTAAGGCAATGTGTTTTGCTCCTACGTGGTCTTGTGGCCCTAAGGGCTATACATTAATCTTTAATTATGCATTCTGGGAGATTTTGGGCTCTCCCTATTTCTCCATATCCGTTTCATACATACTTCTGGCTAATGCTCCAAATATCCCTCTTTTTTGTTTTATAAATGGTTTAGGAAAGAGAAGAGCTGAAGGGAGGAGGGGTGTTGGACTTGGGGCTCTTCACAGCTTCGGTATGTAGCATCCCCTGAAATAGTGCACGGAAGATTCTTAGGACTATAAGGAAGAGCAAAAAGAAAATTATTTCAATATCCAAAAGAATCTAACTGTGAAGGCTGAGACCAGAGAACTCTCTTTTGGAATTCAGCCAAGAGATGATATCACTGAGTTGATCTAAAGTAATATCACAAGTTTCTAGTCGAAGTTTACGTAACTGGGCTGAGAGTCATCCTTGGGGAGTGGAAATCTCCCTGTGGAGATCAGCACGAGAAGTACCACAGAGCACGTGCTGGGCTTTGCCCCAGGATTTAGAAATGATAAAATGGAATTGGAATGAGCACATGGAATGGTAACCAGCATCACAGCTGCGCCCACTGGGTATCCCAAGAGCTGGTCAGTGTTCCCTGAGCCATCCTGCTGTGACTTTGAGAGCATTAAGTCTTTGTAAAATTTCTTTATCAATAGTGATTTGAGTTAAAACTTAGAAGTGTGTTCTGAAAATAGTCATTCACGGTCTGGGCAGGTTGGATGGAATTTGTGAGGGGGACTGATGCTGTGGCTGCAGCTGCCAGTCCAGTCACTGCTGTAATGGCCCCAAAGCACTTCTGCCTGAGATGTTTAAGGCTAAAGTAATGTGTTCAAAAGCAGAGTCTCTCACCCAAGCACATATAGGATTGTTGGAGAGCTAGGCTTTCGCTTTTAGTCTAAGCACCCTAACATGAGTAATATTTAATTGAGAAATATTATTATTAGAGACACAGGGAGTGAGCCACGAGGAGTGTGCAGGCCGGGTAATACTGAGAACCTTAAAAGTCAGTAGCAACTAGTGGATGAATTGTAAATAGTGAAAGTATTTTCCTCCACAGTGAGGGCCAAAGTATATGGGTGAGAAGTATAGCCCATGACACGATCAGAGGATAGAAATCCATGTGTGTTTATCCATATGCTGTTAGCTGCCAGTTCTGACAATGGGATTGAGGCAGGGAATGGCCAATGGATTCCTTAACAGGGAAACGGTGAGAGCCTGACGAGAGGCACAGTAAGGGCGCAGCAATCCCAGGACTCCAGGGAGGGGGGCTGCCACTATAACTGACTTTGTATCTTTTTTCTTTCTTTCTTTCTTTCTTTCTTTCTTTCTTTCTTTCTTTCTTTCTTTCTTTCTTTCTTTCTTTCTTTCTTTCTTTCTTTCTTTTTGTACCAGGAATCAAACTCAGGACTTCATGCTTGGCAGGCAGGCACTGTGTGACTGACCTATATCCACGGCCCCTGCTACTGTAATTCAGAGGCAAAATATGATTCCAGGTAGAACTAGGTCTAACACCATCAAATTATGAGATGCTCAATTTTCTAGCATTGTGTTGTAAGAAAGACGAATAATGGAGAGATTGGCGCACTGACATGAGGTCCACCCCACACCCAGGCTGTCTCCCGTAGGCACCATGAATGAGAACATGCAGGGATACTGGGTTTGGGGAGGTGCCTTCCCCGTACAGAGGACCCTAGGAGCCCAGCGGAGTTGATAGAGATCGGAGGGCAAGCCCTATCAGTTTGGTTGGGCCCAATGAAATATGACTCACATACCAGTGGGGATGAAACGCAGCACCATAAGAGCTATTAGTGACACTGGAGACCAGACAGAGGGGGAATTCTTGAGCCAAAGAGTGCCCACCATGAGGTGGTAAATGACAGTGCTAGAACATCCAGGGTGGCTATAATGACTACTGCAATCCCTCCAAAGGCCAGGAGGAGGCAACCAGGCCCCGCAGTCTAGGAGGCATTGTTGGAAAAGAGAGGAGGCTCAGGGTCTTCCCAGGCGACTATACAAAAACCAGGAGGCATAAAGACATGTGCCCAGTATACCGTGCCACTTACTTTTTGTGTGCAGCTACACAGAAGCAGAATAAAAGGGAATCTTGTTACCTTTGCTGTCTTATAGGTGACTTGGTTACCGTTCCCGGGAAGAACTTTTCTGGGGTGGAAAGGATGCACTTTTTGCCACATTTGTTCAGCCTCTGTGGTGAGCTGTTTAATCTTTCCCCAGAGAGGACCCCAGGGTTGCGCTGTAGAAGGTAACGGGTCCATTCTCCTCCTCCTGTCGCTCCTTCTCAGTAGAAATGTGTAGCCACTGCCTGAAGCTTGGGGACAGTGTTGCTTCTCAGCTGATGCCCCGTGATATGGATGAACAGCCCTGACGGGAGCCCAGCGGGGGCCTGTGGGTGAGGCACAGAAGGATACTCCCTCCCCCAAGTGAGCAATTCCCGGGGTCCAACTGCTCAGGGCCAGTGAGTGAGCGCCAGTACTGTCGGGAGCTGGCCAGCCTCCGTATTCCTTGGCTAAGTGTACAGCCAAAGACAGAAGATGACAGACAAAAAGTGATATGCTATACAGGGGTCCAGGAAGATCGGAGCTCTGTGTTCAAGACTCCCACTTCTCTGACTGGCCACTGTCTACTGAGTTCTTTACATATCAGGGAGTGTGCAGGGAAGTGCAGGGAGTTGCTGAGGCAGAAAAGGCATGAGAGTGAGCAAGGCCCTGTAAACACTGGAACAAAGACGTTCCCACCAGTACATCTTTGCTTAGTGAGAGATCTGCTTTCTTTCTAAGATCAGCAGTCATTGCCTGGAATTCTGAGCGACAGCCAGTGTCCTCAGCTGCAGTGTTATCATACCTTCAGAGTGCCACAGGCCCCTGTAGGCCTCTGCCATGACCGTTGGCATGGAGGGTTGTGTGTCTGCATGCCAGCCGCTTAGGCCTGGGACAGACTCACAAGTTAATACAGAAAGCCAATTAATTGATTGATTTTTTTTAATCTTAAAGAGAAAAGAACAAAATAACAAAATAACAAAAACAAAGACATAAACAAAACAATAAATGGTACAGAATTTCAAAACAAGCACAGTGGTTGTTGTGTTACGTGTTGCTAGCTTCAAAGCAGTTGCCCAGGTAACCAGACATAGGCACGTAAGGTTGATCAAACAATTAAACAGTAACTGTTCCTTTCAATAAACTAATAGAAATTAGTAGTAGAATTATCTTAGCTATCTTGTGCATCTATATACTGTTTTCCCTTTCTTCCTTCTTCTTTGTTTTCCTTTCCTTCATTCCAGTTGTTCTTTCCTTTTGAGCAGTTTCTTTCCCTTTCACAATATGTCTTGTACATTTCAGATTTTATTTACTCTTTCAGCTTTTGTTCAGTGCTGCCGCAGTGTGGTCTCTGCCAAGTACAAACCAGTGGGCTGGATCTTTCTTCTGCCAGAATAAAATGCTTTGTACCTGCTGTAAGTCTGTCAGAATTACAATCTAAAAAACTTAAGGAGCTCCTTAGAGAGTTTTCTAGGGCGGAGGCTTCTGTGTAGCATTTCCTGCTTGTGTTTCAGTCACTGAGTTTTAAGGAGGCCATTGGCTCTTTCTTCAGTTGCTTGTCCAGGGCATACATTTAATATTCTAGAGTAGGAAGAATGTTTGCATGAAATGGGAAGTATAAGTAGGACCATTATTGGTTTTAATTTGCAGTGGCAGGCCCATAATAGAAAAACAGGGAAGTTGCTCAGATTACCAGACATAAGCATGCAAAATTGGTCAAAATACAAAAAATTTTAAGCATTAACTGTTCCTTTCAATAAAACGTCAGACATCAGCAGTACAGTTATCCCAGCTATTCTTCCATATACATATAGATATCTCTATTTATCTATCTATATTTTTTGCCTTCCTTCTTTCTTTCTTTTTTCATTTTTCACTCATTCCAGTTGTTCCTTCCTTTGAGCAATTTCTTTTCATTTCTTATCCATCTATTGTGTGTTTTGAGTTTTACATACTCTTTTCAGGTTCCTACACCAGTGAGACAATGTGATGTTTACACATATGGGTCCAATTTATTTCACTTATGAGTATGGTCTCTAGTTGTATCCATTTACCTAAAAATGGCTTGATTTTGTCTTTTTTATAGCTGCATAATACTCCATTGAATAAAAATATCACGTCTTTTTTTATCCATTCCTCAGTTGATGAGCCTTTGTGTTGTTTTCCCAGATTTAGCTATAACAAATTGTGCTGCTATAAACATGGGTGCACATATATCACTGTGGTATGATGTTTTTAATTTTTCTGGAAAAATACCCAGCAGGGGAATAGCTGGGTTAAGTAGGACTTCCAATCCTACTTTTGTAATGAATCTCCAGACTGATTTCCACAGTGACTTCACAAATCTACACTCCCACCAACAGTGGAGTAGTTTCCTTTTTCTCCACAGCCTCTCCAGCATTTGTTATTGGTTGATTTCTTGATGACAGCCATTTTTTCTGGAGTGAGATGGAACCTCCTTGCTGTTTTAATTTGCATTTCTCAAATGACTAATGATGTTGAACATTTTTTCATGTATTTATTCACCATTAGTATTTTTTTTTTGTCTGAGAAATGTATATTCAACTCAGATGCCCATTTTTGGATTGGGTCATAGAATTTTTGGGGTCTGATTTTTAAAAAATTCTTTGGATATTCTAGATAGAAATCCTTTGCCTAAGGGGCAGTTGGCTAATTTTTTTTCCCCAAGCTGTGAGCTTTCTTTTTACTTTATTGGTGATTTCTTTTGATGACAACAATATGCAATTGAACAATCATTGGTGAATTCCTTCCATCTTGTCTAGTGAAACTGTGCATTATCTCTAATGTTTTATTTAATAATTATTTTTTAATTCTCCTTAATGGTTTGAATTTTCCACTCTTACATCTGGTAATCTGAGCAACATAGTTGAAGATAACAATATGTAATATAACAACCACTGTTAATTCCTATCATTTTTATTTTTTAAATTTTATTTTAGAGACAAAAGAATGGAGACATATGAACCAGAAAAGCCATAAATAATACAGAAAATACAAAGTTATACAGAATATAGTAGGGAATTAGCACTGGAAGTTGTATTACATAGTTATCTTCACATTAGTTAACACAAAAACATTAAAGGAAATACCAAATTATAGAGAAGATAGTAGGGAATTTGCACCGGATGCTGTATAATAGAAAGTTATCTTCACTTCTGTTAATACAAAAACGATTGAGGAAATACAGAATTATAGAGAACATAGAAGGGAATTAGCTCTGGATGCTGTCCTACATAATGTTACCTTCACCTCTGTTACTCAGTTACACAGATGATGGCCCATTTGATCATTCAATTTTTCTCCTCCCTCATCTCCGTTGCCCTACCACTCGATCAGTCCTCTTCCCTGTGATATTAACTGTACTCCTGGGTTTATCTATATCCTTGGACTCTCGTCTTGGGAAGAGATATAGCTGCCTCAGACTATACTATAACATACACGGGTATAAACAAACTACCATAGTTGGAGGTGGGAAAGCACATATGCTCACAGCGGACCGCCCGGCTGCACCCTGTCATCGTGCTATGGGTGGGGGCGGGTCCAGTCCATGAGGTGCCCTGAGCGGGGCCCTCACCGGAGCAGCCACAGGGCCCACAGCGGAGCAGCCGCAGGGCCCACTGCAGAGCAGCATCAGGGCCCCCTGCAGGGCAGCCACGGGGCCCACAGCGGGGCAGCCATGAGGCCCACTGTGGCGCAGCCACGGGTCCCACAGTGGTGCAGCCGCGGGGCCCACTGCAGAGCAGCCGCAGGGCCCTCAGCGGAGCAGCTGTGGGGCATGCGCCCCCATTGGGGCACCCTCTGTGACCTTTTTGGCTCTGTCCTGTTGCCTTGATGCCAGAGGCCCTTTCTCTTCTCCCACCTCCTCCTGATCTCCAGCATTACCGTTCCCCACCCCTTGCAGCTGGGCAATGGGTCTCTGAAGCTGAAGCTGCAAATGCCGAAATGAGGGCGTGGGCCAAGGGTGTGCTTGGAGCGACGACCTCCTCCCTCTCCGTCTTGTCTCCCTCTGACTGCGCCATGGCAGATCTCCGATCCCCTCCTCCAGAGGAGGTTTTGCTTAGTCTTTCCGAGGGTTTCAGTTCCCATTTCAGATCCTTCTCGAGTTCAGGATATCCACCTCTTTCCTTTCTGTCCTTCACATGTTGCTATATTCCTATGTCTGAGTGGCCTTCCTCCGGGAGGTTCTCTCTCTGCTGCCTACCCGGTCGCCATGGGTTCATACAAGGTTCATTCATGCAAGCAGTATGGAGACACTCTTGTTGCTCATATTAGTAGTTTGGGGTGAGTCCTGAAGCCTGTGGACTCATCCCATTGCTGTCAGGAACAGGTGGTGATTGCGCAGGCCGCTGAGGCTCAAGGTGCTCACAGAGGGCGTTCAGGGTGGGAGCTGAAGCCCAGTAACTCAGTTCATGCTTCCTGCTTGATGTTGGAGTGAGAAGGGCGTGGTGTCGTGTGAGCCACCTCCATCTGCAGCTCTCTCTTGCTGTTGTGCTCCAGTTCCCGTTTGTTCCTTGGCTGGATCCCTGGGAGTTGCTGTGGCTCTGATG
>PVLD010019934.1:0-35054 GCA_004027595.1 Dinomys branickii
GGTGTCTGTGAAACACAAGAAGGATGAACCATTCTTTTGGTTTGTTTGTTTTTTTTTTTGCGGTACTGGGGATCAAACTCAGGACCCTGCGCTTGCTAGGCAGGCGCTTATTCCACTGAGCTATATCCCCAGCCCTAGTCCTTGGCACTTGAAGTGTTTCAATCTATACAGACTGCCTCAATCGTGTTTAAAACTAAACACAGCCAGGGAAGGTGGCCAACGCGTGTAATTCCAAAACTCTGGGAGGCTGAGGCAGGAGGATTGAAAATTAAAACCCAGATAAGCAATTTAGCAAGATTTTTCAAACGAAACTAAACCACACTAAGCTAAACTTGGTTAGGGATATAGCTCAGTGTGAAGGACCTCAGTTCATTCCTCAGTATCACACCAAAAAAAAAAAAAAGTAAATGAATAAAACATGTACAGAATCCCAACTTTTTATTCATTTACTGGATGGAAATCAGTGGTTTCTTGTGCTTTAGGGCAGGCTCTTTCTCTTTGCTAGAGAGGTCAACACACCGTTATCTTCCTCCTTCCTTCTGTCCACCCATCAAGCAGAGCTACACCAGTGTTCACAGCAGCGCAGCTCTCAGTAGCCAAGTGTCCAACACAGATGAATGGGAAACAAAATGTGTATGCATACATGGGAATGCTACTCAGCCTTAGGAGGGACTAAAAGTCTGATACAGATGGCTCGACCTCTAAGAAAGTGTGTCGAGTACAATAAGCCAGTCCCCAAAGCTCAAATATCACATGATTGCACTTAGGAGGTTTCCAGAAGGGGAAAATCCATGGAGATAGAAAGTAACACAGAGGCCATCAGCCTGGGGCACAGGAAGAAGAGATGCCAAAAATTCTAGAAGTAAATAGTGTTGATGGTTGTCACATCATTGGGCATGAATTTATTTATTTGTCTTTGAGATAGGGTCAGTTCTTTGAGAACTGCTATGCAGCGCAGGCTGGCCTTGAGTTCACTTTATAGCCCAGGATGGTCTTAGACACACAGCCATCTCCCTGCCTCACCCTCCCATGCTGGGATTACAGGCGTGCGCCACCATGCCTGGCTGTGAATGAATTTAATGACGCTGAATTATACACTTAAAAATGTTAAGAATGAGCCAGGGATGGGGTGCATGCCTGTAATTCTAGCACTTGGGAGACTGAGGCGGGAGGATTATTGTAAGTTAGGGACCAGCCTGGGCTACAAAGTGAGCGCAAAGCCAGCTTGCTATGAACTGCATAGCAAGACCCTGTCTCAAAAAGACAAAAAAAAGAAAAAGATAAATTTTATATACATATTTTACCATGATAAGCATAAATTTCTGTCTTTTCACACATGGGGTATTTGTCCATTGCATTGAGCTACATTCCTAGTTCGTTTATTCATTTGTTGTGGTATGGGGGATTAAACCCAGGATCTTCACACTGAGCTATATGCCCACCCCCCAACCCTTTCTTGTTTAATGTTTTTTTGAGATAGTATCACAATGTAGTTCAGTCTGGCCTTGAATTTACCATGTAATCCCAGGCTGGTCCTGAACTCTTAGCAGCCCTCCTGCTTCAGCCTTCCAAGTGCTGGGATTACAGTCATGTGCCTCCTTGACTGGCTCTAACCTTATTTTATCTTTTATTTTGAGACAGGCAAAAAAAAACAGGGTCTTAATGCATCACCAAGTTGCTCAGGTGGGGCTCAAACTTACTGTCCTTTGTGTTAGCCTCCCAGAGTGCTGGGATTAGAGACCTGTGCCACCAGCCTCCCAAGTGCTGGGATTGCAGGTGTTTGCCACCATGCCTGGCTTAATTCTTTTAAATTCCTCTCTCCCTCCAAATTTGTTTTGTTTTGCTCTTGGATCTTTCATCAGAGATGTTTCCTTTGAGTCTAAATTCAGCCCTGTGTGCTTAGGATAAGCCTGTTGCTTTCAGTCTGACTAGTGATAGAAGGTAAATTGATTTCCTCTGTAATGCTCAAATGTGCCCCACCCCCAGAATTGGAGGGTATGTTACACAAATTTTTTATTGGTACATATTTATTTATTTATTTACTGGGAATCAAACTAAGGATGTTGTACTTGCCAGGTAGGCGCTGTGCTGCTGAGCTACATCCCCAGCCCTGCTGGTACATTTTAGATATGACACTCATCATAAGGAGTTTGTGTCTGTACGTGATGCACCTTGCTGCTTTTCTTCCCATTCTCCTTGCCACCCTTTGACTCCACTTCCCCTCCCTATTTACAAAAGCTGTGTTTCCATTTTTTCCTCCTGTTGTCTTTTCTCTTGTCCCTTCATTCCTTACTCTGTCCCTATTCCTTGTTCCCCTTTTTTTCTTTTTCTTTTTTTCTTTTTGAGACAGTCTAATTATGTAATTCAGGCTAGCTTTAAACTCACTATGGGGCCAGGGATATAGTTCAATGGCACAAGCGCCTGCCTGGCAAGCACAAGTCCTGAGTTTGATTACCGGTACCTGCCCCTGCCCGCCATAAACTCACTATGTAGCCCAGGCTGGCTTCAAAAATCAGTGATTTCCCTGCCTCAGCCTCCCGAGTGCTGGGATTACAGGGGTGCACCACCACGCTTAGTGTTTCCCTTCTCATTTGAACATTTTCTTCCCATTTCCCAGTATAATACATTTTGGTCCTCATTTATACTTTCAGTTTCTCACAAAGGAGAAACAATACAGTGTTTAAACGTATGTGTCCGATTTATTTCACTTAGGAGTATGATCTCAAGGTGCGTCCATTCATCTAGAAATCAGTGCATGAATTGCTTATCTGTCTGCTTTCTGGCACTAAGCTGAAGTTTATTATTTTCTTTTGTGAAATGTTTGGATAATTCCTTGCTGTATATATTTCCTGATAGCTTGGTAGGTTCTCACAAGCTCTTGGAGAATGGGACCTTAGATTCTTGCTTAATCACCCTTGCTTACAGGTGCTAACCAAGGCTCTGGGAACAGATAGAAAACAATAAGTTTCTTGATTTGGGGAATGATTTTTTTGAAAAGTTAAAGCTGCCTATTCAGATACCTTGTATCACTCTTCAACTTGAAGATGCTATAGAATTCACACTGAGCTAGGAAAGCTTAGCTCTTCCTCAGTTGACAGTTTGTCTTAGGAACAGTCCTGGTGAGTCAGATGGCACAGGTGACTCCTGTCTTGCCCAAACCCTTGCAGTCATCATTGGCCTGCCTTTTTCCTAGACATGAGCAGTTGGCTGGTAGACAGTAGATCATTTTGCCAATGGCTTTGACCTTTCGTGCCTCAGAGAAGAGTAGTTAACACACCACTTAATCCCTCTGGAGTTCCCCAGCCCTGTGGTTATGTAGGTTATGTAAGTGGTTTTAAAAGTGAAGCTGAGATTGGGTGAGATTGTGGGCCAAATCCCATTCATCTTCTACTGGACAGATTTATAGGAAGAAGAATGGGCATAGTCTTCTGTCTGCTGAGGCCCAAGTGGGAGGAAATGACATCAGTCATTCTAACAGAATAGAAGTTGGTACCACAGAGTCTGGGGAGCAGGAGAAGAGGGGAGCAGGGGACTGAAGGGAGGTTGAGGCATGCATGGGTTGGTCTTGAGGCATGGCCTGGTCTCTGAAACTGCGCTGTAGGCTGGGCCCAGGGGTGGGTGTGGGGGCTGCACCTCTATACAGAGGTGGGGCAAGCGAGGCAGTGTCTTTGCCCAACCCCTTTATATGTACTCATTCAATATGGCTCCTAAACAATGAGGCCTTATTCCATTTCTTTTTCTCTTAGTCAGATTCCGAGGAAGATGAACCCACAACGAAGAAGATTGTCCTTCAGGTAAGCTTCATGACATAAGTCATTGTCTTTTCTTCCACATTGCTTCCTGAGAGACAGGACCTAAAATGCTCAGCAGCTTTTCAGGGCAGGTGCAGTGAGACCCGGGGTTTGAGGATTCTTCAGGTCTGGCTTTGGTGTGCTTCAAAGCTTCAGACCTGGTACATCCCTGCGCTATCCTCACTGCTTTCTTAGCATGATGGAGTTAACCTCCTCTGGAGGCCAGGCGGTGTGGGGAAAGGGCTGGAGAGGCATACTAACTCAATTCACGTCATTACATTTCAGGTAAAAGGATTATTTAGGCAGGGTGGGGTAAATGGATTGGTTAGAATGATGTTAGGAAGCATCTGTATTTTAAAATGGTCTGTCTTTTCCCAGTCTTATTTTTAACCTGGAAATAAACACTTAATAGCACTTACTTGGTTCCATGCACTGTTCTGAGTGCTTTACCAGTGTCTAACTGATTTTGTCCTCATAACAGTGCTAAAGTCAGAGTGTTATTATCCTTGTTTGTATATTAGGAAACTAGGAACTTGGCCAAGGTCAGACCGTGGAGGCAGAGCTGGGATTACAGTTATGTCAGGCAGTCTGACTGTGGAGTCTGTGTCCAAGCAATTTTTGTACTTGGCGTTTCTCTTTCATCAACACCAGAAGTCCTCAGCAAGACAGTCCCCCTGCTTGTTTCCCCTCGCCCTAGTGCCTTTACTCTGACCCCCAGAGTTTCTCCCTGTTCTCTCCATACTCAGGGCACTCTGTCTGATCTGATGTCTCAGGAAAAGTGGTGCTGTCAGGTGTGGTGGTGCATGACTAATTCTGGCACTTGGGTGTCTGAAGCGAGAGGATGACTGCAAGTTTAAGGCCAACCTGGACTACATAAGTGAATTCAAGGCCAGCCTGGACTACATAGCAAGTCTTAGGCTATCTGTGTTTCATGTGAACGGCAGACCTCTGACTCAGCCTCCCAGGGTGCTGGGGTTACATGTGCCACTGTATCCTGCTCAGGAGGTTTTGAAAGTAGTGTTGTGTGGGTGTTAGATAGTCGATGAGCAGTGAGTCTGGTCCTAACTGGGTGGCCTGGGAAGGTGGAGGTAGAAGGTACTGAGGAGATTTTAGGGTAGCAGGCATAACTCACTGTTGCTTTTGGTGTTGCAAGTATATAACATAAAATCTCACTTGTCATCTTTCTTCCCTTCCACCCCAAACCTGGGCTCACCAGGGATCTGGCGAGGGGACTGGTTTGTCTGCCTTGCTTCCCCAACCTAAAAATCTGACTGTGAAAGAGACTAACAGGTTGCTCCTGCCCCATGCCTTCTCCCGGAAACCCTCAGATGGCCCCTCTGACACCAAGCCCTCCAGACTGGCTTCTAAGACCAAGTCCTCTTCTCTTGGACCTGTTGTGGGCACCACAACCACCACTCCATCACCCTCTGCCATCAAGGCTGCTGCCAAGAGTGCTGCCCTGCAGGTGACAAAGCAGATCACGCAGGAGGAGGACGACAGTGATGAGGAAGTAGCCCCTGAGAACTTTTTCTCCCTCCCCGAGAAGGCTGAGGCACCTGGAGTTGAGCCATACCTTTACCCTGTCCCTGCTGTCCCTGAAGAGTTGCCTCCAGGCACGGAGCCAGAGCTGGCATTCCAGGACGATGCAGCCAATGCCCCCCTTGAGTTTAAGATGGCAGCAGGCTCAAGTGGGGCCCCTTGGATGGCTAAGCCTGGGGATGACTACAGCTACAATCAGTTCTCTGCATATGGCGATACCAATGCCGCTGGTGCTTATTATCAGGTGGGTAGGGGGTGCTTAGGTCAGGCTGGGGAATGTGAGCATGGTGGGCAGGGAAAGTTTGAGTCGGTGAAATGGCCTGTGCTGTACTTGCCTTGATTGCCCTACACCTTTTCGGCCTCAGAACATAACTACTTTTAGTCTGGACCTGTGGATCGAGATTGTGTTATAGTCTGATAGGGTGAGATACATAATTGACACCTTTATTCTGTAGATGAGTCAGTTTTCCATCGCTGACAAAACACCTAAGATAATCAGCTCAGCAAGAGGAAAGGATTATTTTGGTATGTGGTTTGAGTCCATGATTTTGTGGCCCCACTATGGCAGCTGTGGCAGGGAAGCAGAGAAGAGAGATGGGCTGAGGTCCCTTGTCCCCTTCAAGGGCACACCTCACTTCCTTCCCACCAAGCCCTACCTCCTAAAGGTCCCATCACCTCCTGGCAGTGCTGCAGGCTGGCAGCCAAGCCTTTAATGCTTGGGTCTTGAGGGAACACTATCCACACTGTAGCATTCTGGAAACAGTTACTGTGGGAGCTGGTGAAAGGACCAGGGAGAGGGGTAGAAGCTTAGAGGTAGAAGGGACTCGCCTCAGGTGTGGAGGCTGCTGGTCAGGGGACTGTCGCATAGACTCCCAGAGAGCAGTTAAGCCCAGAAGAGTCTCTGGGAGTAGGGGTGCAGGGAGGGACTGAGGAGGAAAGGGGGTCTGTAGAGCTGAGTGCAAAGGGGCAGTGAGAAGATGGGGCCCCACTTGAGCCTGCTGCAGTGAGCCCGGAGCAGCTGGAAGGGCTGAGGCAAATCCCTTGAGGAGACAGCACAGGTTCTCAGCTCAGCAGCAATAGGATGTGTCTTTTTTTTTTTTTTGTCTTATTGAGACAGGGTCTCCCTCTGCAGTTCAGGCTGACCTTGAGCTTACTTTGTAGCCCAGGCTGGTCTCGAACTTGCAAGGTTCCTCGTGCATCAGCCTCCCAAGTCCTAGGATTACAGGTGTGTGCCACCACACCCGGCCAATATGATGTGTCCTGAGTTGGGGCAGGTTACTGGATTGCCTCCATAAGCCTCAACTTCCTTAGCTGCAGAAGGGGTTTGAGGGCATCCTTCAGGGTTTCGGGAGAGTCTCATGGTTCTCGGCTTGGGTGCTGCCTGGGATAAAATAAATGCTCAGGAAGTGGTTACTGTAACCTCCTGTTCATATTTTATTGAAATGTTATTTGGGAGAGAGATTTAATACCCGCATAGCCCCAGAAGATGGGCATCTAGGATGCCAGGCTGTAAGTAGGATTCCAGCTGTTGGAGCTTTCCTGGATGGAGAGGGTGCTTTGGATCTGGGGAACCTTGGAGTGCTTGAGCAGAAGCCTCCTGACTGGGCAGCTATAGAAAGCTTAGTGCCGGCATAGAGTGGTGGGAAGACTTGAGTCTCTTTTAGCCACTGTGCTTCTCTGAATGGTCAAAGTTGGTCTTCGAGTCTGAGCATGAGGAGGAAAAGAAGGCTTCCAAGGTCCCTGTTTTTCTTTGTGTGTGTGTGTGTGTGTGTGTGTGTTTTGTGACAGGGTCTTGCTATGTAGATCAGGATGGCCTTAAACTCACTGACAAAACAGGATGCCCTCAAATTCCTGGCAGTCCTGCCTCAGCCTCCCAAGTGCTAGGATTACAGGGGTGTGCTACCACACCCGGCTCAGAGTCCCTGATTTGACCAAAGACTTTGAAAATGATTTCATTTTCTAAATCATTGCTGTCAAACCCTGTTGCATGTAGTAGGCTGATGAGAGACACTGTGTCTCCCCTCAGGGTTACAGAAGGAGGAAGATAACGGTGTGTTGACCTCTTTAGCAAAGAGAAAGAGCCTGCCCTTTTAAAGCACAAGAAACCACTGATTTCCATCCAGTAAATGAATAAAAAGTTGGGATTCTGTACATGTTTTATTCATTTACTTTTTTTTTTTTTTTGGTGTGATACTGAGGAATGAACCCAGGGCTTTCACATTGAGCTATAACCAAGTTTAGCTTAGTGTGGTTTAGTTTCGTTTAGTTTGAAAGGTATTGCTAAATTGCATATCTGGGCTTTAATTTTCAATCCTCCTGCCTCAGCCTCCCAGAGTTTTGGAATTACACGCGTTGGCCACCTTCCCTGGCTGTGTTTAGTTTTAAACACGATTGAGGCAGTCTGTATAGATTGACACACTTCAAGTGCCAAGGACTCTGAAATCTAAATATATCTTACTTTGAGTATTACTACAGAAAATCCATACTCCTAGTTGCCCTGGAATTTTCTATATTATTTTTGTGTAATGAATATTAAATCTGTTTCCCATTAGCTCATTACTAAATGAATGTTCTTAGAGGGACATTTCTTGGAGTTTTGGGCAAAAGTGGCAGAATTAGGAAAAAAGTGGCAGCAAGGAGGAAGCAGTTCCTGGGCTCCACAGGCACCTGCCTTGGCCACAGCAGGGGCCTTGCCCTGGGCTCCATGTCCTTCTTCTGGGTCTGCAACAACGCCTGAGCAGCTTGCTTCTGAGGGGAATCATCAGATTCCTGGAGTAGAAATCTAGTAACACAAACTCAGTTAGTCCCCAACTTAGCAAATTCCAAAATACCCTAATAGTTTATTTTACTTCAGGAACCATAGCTTCCCCTTATGCCAGTCTCCCTGGGTGCACAAGGTTGAAGAGGAGGTGGTGCAGGCCTGGCATGCTTTACATCTTTTCACCCTGCTCCCAGCGAGCCTGCGGGGGCCTTGGGAGCAGGAGGGGCGAAGCCAAGGGCACAGCAGAGGTTGGGAGTGGGGGTCATTGTTGGGAAGGAGCTGAGGGAGCAGGGCACAGGCTGAAGTGGGAGAGAATGTCTTTATTCCTTGTCACCCTTCCCTAAAGAATACACAGCGGTCTGGATGGTGCAGATCAGGAAGCTGCAGGGACTGTTGGTTGTTTAGAGGGTAAGTCCCTGGATTTGTCTTTAACTGGTTCATCTGAGGGGCTATAGTATGGGCGTCTCTCCATGCCTGTTTTATGAGCTTTTCACCATTTCTGGGCCAACCATGTCCCCACTCCTCTGTGCCTCAGTGTGTGTGTTTTCTTCCTCTTGGCTGTAGGATTATTACACTGGTGGCTATTATCCTGCACAGGACCCGGCTCTGGTCGCCTCCCAGGAAATTGCCCCAGATGCCTCCTTCATCGATGACGAAGCAGTAAGTTAACACAGCACAAAGAATTAGTTTCTTGGTGGTGGTACTGGGGACTGAATCCTGGCCCAGGAAGGCCCTCTACCACTGAGCTACACCCCTAGTTGCATAAATGATTATCTTTGACCCATCTTTGACATCAGCTTTCAAAGCTAAAAGAACTCAAATTTTTCTAAACTGTATCAGTTAGGATTGGATTTGGCAACATGTAACAGAGAAACTGTAACTAATAATGGCTTATGTAATGGAAGTATATTTTTTCTCCTAAAAGAAGGCTCAGGTCAGGCTGGCCGCGGTGGTATGACAGCCCTGTAGCGTTGTCTGGGATCCAGTCCCCTTCTCATCATTCCCTTGCTGTCCCTAGTCTGTGGCCTTTATTCTCATGATTGCAGCTAAAGCTACTGGCATCAGATCTGCTTTGGAGCTGCAGCAAGGTGGAGAGAGGAAGAAGAGGGACATTTCTCTCTTTTCACAACACTTCCTGAAGTTCCCAAGAGCACTTGCATCGCACTGACTGATGCCTTCCCCCTCGGCCATATCTAGTTGCAAGGAGGCTGAAGAAATGTCATCCTTTACTTGGACGATAACCTGTCTGGCTAGGAGTTTGGTTTCTTTACACTACAGAGGAAGGGAGGGTGGGTTCTGGGAGGTATCCAGCTGGTAATTTATATAACTCCTGTGTCAAAAGGCAACTCAAATGCATTGCTTTGTGCTGCTGTGAGCCCCATGTTGTTTTTTTTGCTGTACTGGGGATTGAACTCAGGACCTTGTGCTTGCCAGGCAGGCACTTATTCCACTGAGCTATATTCCCAGGCCTGTGAGCCCCATGTTGTGCTATAGAGTACTGTCCCACCTGTCAGGCACACGGCCTAGAAGCCCTTGTGTGTGCGGGTGGGATCTCTGCACAGGTCTTCTTATGGAATGGGTTCTTTTCTGCTCACCTTTCCCTGGAAAGGTGTCGTCCTTCTGCACATTGTCCTGTGCTTGGTACCGTGTTCATCCCCTCCCCTAGCTATGCTCTTTCTGGCAAGTACAGTAGTTGGGTTCTATTGGCCCTCAGCTCAGGAAGCAGCTGAGAACTCACTCAGTGGCCACATTCTGTTTCTAGTAGGTAGAGCAAGCCTAGGAGGCCTCCCTCGTGTTTGAACCAAGACACGAGTCTCATGCTGATTTCCAGGTGGGCCTTGAGGTTCTGTCCCCTTCCCCACACTCCCTTCAGGCACATCTATGGATGGTGGTGGAAGATAGGAGAAAGCCAAGCAGTACCTTAGAGAATTCCATCAGCCCCTGCAGTGAGGTTCCATCATCCCCATTCTACATGCTCTCTCTCTCACTTCTGCTCCCGTGTGGAGTCTGCTAATTCATACCAGACCAGTGAGAAAGACTGGACATGGAAAAAGAACCAATTTTGGAAGAGAAATCTAAAATTTTTTTATTTTGGTCTGGGGATATAGCTTAGTGGCACAAGTACCTGCTTAGCAAGTTCAAAGTCCTGAGTTTGATTCTCAGTATAAAAAAAAACAATTATGTTTTGAGATACTGTGTAGTTCAGGTTGTCCTTGCTCAACTATGTTGCCCTGGCTGGTCTCATACTCATGGTGATCCTCCTACCTCAACCTCCCCAGCGCTGGGATTACAGGCAGGCCCCACCATGCCTGACCCTGAATTTTTGTGTTGTTTTTTTTCCAAGACTATCTCAGTGTATTGTCCAGGCTGGCCTTGAGCTCACTGTGTAGCCCAGGCTGTCCTTGAACTGGTAGCACTCCTGCTTTAGCCTCCTGAGTGCTGGGATTATAGGAGTGTATGACTACGTCAAGGCTCTTTTTGTGGGGGGGGGTGCTGCTGAACCCAGGGCCTCATACATGCAAGTACTCACTGAGCCATAACCCTAGTCCACTTTGACTGAACGCCCCCCTGCCCCCATTATCTGGTACTGGGGATTAAATCCAGGACCTTTTCACTGAGCGGAATCTCCAGGCTTTTTTTTAACCTTGATGCAGGGTCTCACTAAGTTGTTAAATTGCTGAAGGAGGACCCAAATTTGTGATCCTCCTGCCTCAGCCTCCCAGAGTACTGGGATTATAGGCATGTATCATCATGCCCAGCCCTGAGTTTTTAATATTATGTGTGTGGTTCTTTTAGACATACTGTGTACAGTTTACAAAAGTATAAATGAGTGTAAGTTAATAGCATTGGTTCTCTCCAGTTGCCACATGTGAGGACAACTCTGGGTCCCCCTTCTTTTCCTTGGGTCCGAGAGCCCTTTTGAGGGGCAGCCTTTCATCTGGCATCAGAGGAGCCTGATAGATGGCAGGGTGAAAGGATGGGTGAAACGGGGGGTACAACTGGGTGTGAGGTCACCCTGTAAGCTCTGGATCCCTAGTGACATCTGATCTCCTCACCTAGATTCCTAACTCCTGTTTCCCTCCTTTCTAGTTTAAGCGGCTACAAGGCAAGAGGAACCGAGGGAGGGAGGAAATCAACTTTGTGGAGATCAAAGGTGATGACCAGCTCAGCGGGGCTCAGCAGTGGATGACCAAGTCATTGACAGAAGAGAAGACCATGAAGTCATTCAGCAAAGTAAGTGGGAAGGGCCATGGGGTGGCCTTGACATAAAGCAAATCTTGTACTTCTTGTCCTGATGTTAGCACCGTCAGCAAACATGTGTGGCCTGTGGTGCTGGAGTGTGCCCCAGGCCTCCCAGGGACAGCCCTGCCTTCCAGAACTTGGCCACACTGCTGTCTGCGTGGGTGGTGGCACCTGGCTACTGAGAGGGCGTGGCAGGGCAGCAGCCCAGCTTGCTGTTGGGACGGTCTTTGACGTGTTGTGCTCCTTCCCTGATGAACAGAACCCGTAGCCTTTTTGCTCTGTCCCACAGTGTTCTCTGTCTTTCCTTCCTGGGCTCAGCACATGTTTGAGGTTTGGCCACAGCAGAGCTTTAGGAGTGGTAGAGCCCCTCGTTCTGAATGTGTAGCTCCTCCTCGCTCCTTCCTTATCATTATTTACCATAGCCAACTGTCGTCTTTGTGAGTACTTTTCTTCCGTACATTTCCCACCCCAAACTCCTGCCTTCCCTGCTAGTTTTCTTCCACCCATGTGATGAACGTCTCTTCACCTAGTAGCTGAGAACAGCAAATGTGGGCATTTATGAGCCTGCCATGGAGAGGAATGTGGGGAGCCCTGGATTTGAGCCCAGCGCCAGCAAGGCCAAGGTTGAGGATTTTATACCCCCTGCCATTTGCTTTGCTTTGTTCTGTGGCCACAGATGGCCATCTGGGCCCCAGTCATTTGTTTTAACTGAACGTTGGCAGTCATACAGGACAGAGCAAAGGATTGTGGTTAGATCAGCATAGATCCATCACTGTTTACTGGAAAAACCACTTAGGAGAGCTTGCTGTACTAACTGGGGGTCGAGAAGCATCATCACGTAGTGATAGCTGCTGCTGTTAGCACTCATCACAGGTGAGGGATGACACTGGATGTTTTATGTGTATCGTCTTTAACTGTCACGTTAAATGACATGCAGTAGTAGCAGGGAATTAGAAGTTCCATTTTTTTTTTCCAGCTCCAGTGTTTCTTTCCACCATCTCATTGTATTGAACTGGCTTTTTTAAAAAAGAAAAAGATATATTCCCTGTCCTTGAGGAGTTGACAGTGTAGTTGGGAAGAAGAGATTTAAGGACACTTGAGTATAAATGATTACAGTGCAAATTGATTACATAAGTGCTGAGGAGACTCTGGAGAGGAGCTTTGAGAGTTGGGTGGGGCTGGCTAGGAATGAGACAACTCTTGACAGGACAGAGAAACCACAGAATGAAAGCCTAGGCTAATATAAACTTTGACAGCAAATCCTTTGCATCAGAGTTTGGTTAGGGGTTCAGTGCAGTTACAAGTGGATGTTGGAAGATCCGAGAGACGGAGTGGTTGTGAACAGGGAAGCTGTTTGCTCTTCTAGAATGAGGGAGGTGGGGTTCCAGCCAAAGATGACTGATGGGAGAGCTTGGCAAACAGTAGGTAGGAGACAGGACAGACATCTGGCCGGACGGGGGAGGAGGACAGAGATGAAGAGGGCTGAAGGGGCAGAGGGGCATGGCCATCGTGGGGGTCTGGAAGGAGGGCAGAAGGTCACCGGCCCTGGTAGGTAAACTGTTTTAGGCTGACTGCAAGTAATGAAACCAGCCTGAGCTTTCCATCATGGGCAGAGCCTTCCTTGAGCTGGGTGCAGAGGGTACAATGGGATCACCAAAGAAACAAGTCAATCCTGACCTCATACTATTTCCAGTCTAATGGGGATGTTAGCAAGCTATTTCAGGCAGGCATTCTTAACTGGGTTTTTTTTTGCATAATGGCTTTAATAAAAATAACTGTTATGTGAGTATACAGAGATAAAAAATAGTGCCAAGCTGCCTTTTCTGCGCTGGATTTTCCCTGTTAGTTGGTTTTTCAGTCTCTAGTTTTGCACTGTTGGGCACGTGAGAAACTTCTGCTTTTCTCCCTGTGAGTTAAGGACTATTTTCTTTTCTTACAGAAGAAAGGTGAGCAGCCAACAGGCCAGCAGCGGCGGAAGCACCAGATCACATATCTGATTCATCAGGTGAGAATGTTGGGGGCGCTTCCCAGGCAAGATCCCTAAAAACCTGGGACTTTGAAGGCTGAGATTGGGGCTACCAGCAGGCATCTCCCTGTTCTCTGTGTGGCCACTAGGGGGAGATGTGTCCTTCAGCATTAACCTGCTCTGCATACTTTGTGTGTAAGATCTGTGTAGAAGTGCTTACAGTGAAGTCTGTAAGTGAAAATTCATATACCTGAAACAGAATTTGAGGAGAGTGAAATGGCTTATAGTTTTTGAGTAGCAAGTTTACCTGATACTTTAAATAACTAAAGAATAAGTTGATGTGCTAACTTAGCAAAACATCCACCTTATGAGGAGATTGGTTTTGTCTTCTCCAACACAAATTTCAGAATTATAGATAATCCACAAATATCTCTGTGGATGAGGCTGTGTCTTGGTAGTTGAGATGACCAGGTACCTTTCACATGTAATCATTACCCACCCTTCTGGCCCGTGTCCTGAGGAATTGCGTCTGGTTGGTGGTTTCAGTAGCAAATCCTGCTTTGATTGTCCTTGTCTCTTTCTACTTTACTTTTCAGGAACTCCTTTGTACTTTTCTCCCATTTTGAAAGATTTGTAGAGAATGTTAGGATCTTTTAAATCCCAGACTCTTAACTGTAATCTGCCTCTCCAAGTGTAGGAGAAAGGAGTAGGCATCAGATAACTTGGGGGGCTAGGGAGCCTCTTTTCCATGGTGGTGCTTGTGTGTTCTCACAATGCAGTAAAGAGCCAGGAGCTATTGCGATCAGAAGAGAAAGGCCACTATTCTAGTACCTCTCAGTTTCCCAGTTTTGATTATTATTTTAAAGCAGTGTGGGAGCTAGTTATGGTGATGCATGCCTGTAATACCAGTACTCATGAAGCTGAGACAGAAGGATCACCATGAGTTTGAGGCCCGCCTGGGCTACATAGTGAGTTCAAGTTCAACTTGAATTACATAGCAAGACTCTGCTTCAAAAAGAAAACAAAGAGTAAATTATGTATTTCACCAGTGGCGCACACATAATCCCAGCACTCAAGAGGCTGAGGCAGGAGGATTGCTATCAGTTCCAGGCCAGCCTGAACTACATAGTGAGACACATACACACACACACACACACACACACACGCACTGTGGGTTTCTAGGGTTCCACATTACACTATATTCAACACAGCAGCAAAGCTGCATTTCCAGACTGAGCTGTGACTGGGAAGCTCCCTGCTGTGACATGACCAAGCCTGGGAGGCTGCCCACCGCTGTTGGGATGTCATGAGCAGCTGACCTGCTGTCCTTTCAGATGCCGTCTTCTCATTCTCATTTTCTTTTGTTCGCTCTCACTTGGCTTTTCACCTTTAACTGTACCAAAGCAAGCACGAGGGTTCTTCTGCCTAACCTCTGTGACTCCCCAATTAGATGACTTTTCTCTACTTTTACAGGGTCTTCCCCTTTTGCTTGGTAAAGGGAAAACTAAATCTTTTAAGCCATTTGCTATTCTTCCATAGTTATGATAAGAGAAAGATTTTATATTGGAAAACAGAGGCAAGAAGAAAATATCTTTCAGAATTGCACTTTACGGTGTAGGAGTACAGCTCAGTGGAAGGGAGCCTGCCTGACATTCTTGAGGCCTTGGGTTGAACACATACACACCCCACTGTGACTTCCCCTATGCCTCTTTCCACCACAGGCTAAAGAGCGAGAGCTAGAATTGAAGAATACCTGGTCGGAGAACAAGCTCAGCCGCCGCCAGACCCAAGCCAAATATGGATTCTAGGCTTTGGAACTGACTGCTCCCAGGATCTCCTACAGCCCAGTTGGCCCGGCCCCTAGCTTTACTGCTGGGACCCCCCACTGCTGTAAGCCCAGGATCTCTTTCCCTGAGGATCCAGCCCTCGCCTCTGCGAGAATGAACATATTTGATAGATTTTTCTTAATAAGTTAGAACATTCAGCTCCTTTCTGTGATGGAGCTGGCAAAGACTTGAGCGCTGCCTCCAAAGGGGCCCTGTGTTCTGGGATGGGAGTTTTCCCCCTGTTGGGTGTGGTGAAATGTTGAACTCTCCCCCAACTTTTTTTTTTTTAAAAGAGGGATGTCTGTTGAAATAAAATATCCAGTCTGACACCGCTGCCTGCCCTGCGGCTCTCAATGCTAGTGTGTGTGGGGGGCCCCAGGGGCCTGGGCGCCTTGGTGTTGCTTTGCCTTTTCCTTTTTATCCACATCTCAGCTGGGTTCATGGCCATCGAAGATCACAGAAATTGTGTGCATGATTTCTTGGGATGAGATGACTATTGGAGGGCCTTGTGATCCCAAATATGGAAAATATTTCTGACCTCGATGTCTATGGAGACAGGAAGTCAGGAAGGTTCTTCCTGTGGCATAACAGTGTTCTTCGATGTAAAATTATATCCAGCAGAAAGTGAAGGGATGCAATAGCTGTCCCTAAAAGTGAACCAGATTTACACTGATGTCACCAGGGATCATGGTGCATGCCTGTAATCCCAGCACTTGGGAGGCTGAGACCAGAGGATTACTGCAAATTTGAGGCCAGCCTGAGCTACATAGTGAGTTCAAGGTCGGCCTCAACTACAGAGTGAGATCCTGTCTCAGGAAAAAAAGAAGAAAGGAACAGCTGCGTGTGGTGGTGTACCCCTGTAATCCCAGCACTAGGACGGCGGAGCTAAAAGGACAGAGTTCAAAGACAGTCTGGGCTACATAGTTCTGAACTACATAGCAAGACCTTGTTTGAAAATCAAACAAAAATTAAAAAGGGGCCAGGTGTGGCAAAGACCAGTAATCCCACCATTCAGGGGCAGAGGCAGGAGGACTGTGATGAGTAAGAAGCCAGCCTGGGCTACATAGTTCAAGGCCATCCTGAGCTACACAGCAAGATCCTGTCTCAGAAAACCAGAACGGCCAGGGAAATAGCTCAGTGGCACAGCGCCTGCCTGGCAAGCTTGAGGTCATGAGTTCGATTCCCAGTATCAACAAAATAAAAACAAATTTTAGACTGACATCATTGGCCTGGACCCATTCAGAAGCTTAGCATCATCTCCCTGAAGACTTCCAGGCCCCTACCTTTTGTTGGGGAAAGGAGGTAGCAGGGTCTGTAGATTCTAGTTGGTTGCGGGGTACCATGTGGCAGGAGGAACAGGACAGGTGGTGTGATTCCTTTCTCTCGGCATGGTTCAAGTGGGAAAGTTCCCAGCAACAGCATACAGACTATGCTGGGAACACCACTGCAACCATTCTGACGATGGCCGATGTGTATGGGGTCTCTGAAGAAGTTGCTGCAGGAGGGCTCTGGTGCTGTGTGGACGTGGAAGTGCCCACTGGGTGTAGATGCTGGAGTCCACTACTGCTCTGCGGTCCTGGTGGCAGGGTGGCAGGGCTGAGGCCAAGGTACAGTTCAGAGAGGTGTGTGGCGGGAGCTGGGGTGAGAAGGAAGCGTGAGCGAGGCACCCCGCCAGCTTCCGTGTGCCAGGGTAAGTTGAGGAGTCTGTTTCTCATTAAGTCCACTGGAGGATTTCGTCACTTACAGGAAAACCACCCGCTTATCTGAAATCTGACCTACTTGGGGTTGGAGCCAGACAGGGCTCCTGCAGCCCACAGGGACACGCAGGCTGTAGCTGTCCAAATCGGTGCGTCCAGCCAGCCTTCAGCCCAGCACACCAGCCCTGACCACCCTCCTGTTGTCTCCACAGGCACAGGACCAGAGCTGTCTTCTCTGAGGGGCGTCTCGTGGTGGGGTGGCTCCGGGGGGCTCTGCGCCTGTGATCCCTGCGAGTCTAGCCTGCTGTCTAGATGCAGCCCTTCCCACCTGAGCCGGGCACCGCCCCCACTACAATCCAGCAATCCAGCTTTCTCACTTTAGGGCCCATACTGTGTAACAGGGTATGCTCTGGGTTAGGAGGCAGCAGGGAGACACCCAGCCTTCTGGGAATGGGCAGAATTAGGCTAGAGGACTCTCAGGATCGTCTGGCCTCCCATTCCTTCCATTCTCAAGTAGTCTAAGCTGCATTTTTTAAAAAGCCACTTTCTGAAAAATAAAAAAAAATTAAAAATAAAAAAAATAAAAAATAAAAAAGCCACTTTCTGGCCCTTCCAAAGATGGCATTTTTATTTGGTGGTTGGGATTTTCTGGTCACCAAGGGAAATGCTAGCAGGTTAAAAGGTAGACAAACTTTACTGGGAAACAAACTTTTCTGTATAAATTACTCAACTGCTCCTCCATCCTGAGGGTTCCCTCAGCCCCAGGTCTCACTTTGGTAGCGAAGTCAGCAGGGTGGGGCCTCGTTGTGAGGGGAAGGGAGACCCACCTCCTTGGTCTTCAGGGCTGGTCCGTAGCTTCTTTCTACTGTCAGGGGTCCTGTGGTATCAGGATGATGGGTTGGGATGACAGATCTGGGCCCTGAGCTCCCTGTCACCTCCTTTTTAGATACGAGTTTCCTCTTAGGTTGAACCAAAAATTTGCCACGGAGGGTTTCTGGAGTCCCTCTGTCCCCAGCAGTCCTGCCTGTCAAAGCCCTTCACTGCATGGTCTCCTGTGCATCAGCCTTGCATGCATGTGAGTCTTGATCTCCATGAGGAATCAGGACAGAGAAAACAGGCCCCTGCCAATGGTTGCACAGCTCCTTAGCACATTGCCACAAGAGGACGCCAGGGCTTGGGACACGTCAATCCCATCTGACCTGGGGCTGGGGATATAGCTCAGTGGAATAAGCGCCTGCCTAGCAGGCGCAGGGTCCTGAGTTCGATCCCCAGTACCGCCAAAAAAAAAAAAAAGAACCAATCCCATCTGACCCACCAGCTACTGGAGGCACATGGGTCCCAGGCATCTCTGCCCCCTCCTTCCCTGCTTGTTCCGTTAAGATCCCCACCCAAGTCTGGGCGTCCTCCGCTTCTGACTTTGCTATCCCAGCTCTTGCTGTGGAGGCCACACTGCTGCCTCCTCCACCTGCTGCAAAGATCGCCAGGTGACTTGAATCTAACCTGAGATCTTTCTTGCACTGTCAGCGTCCTTGCAGATTTCAGCAGAGCCATCTGCTCCCTGCTTCCGTCCTCCCCTTTGCTTACAAGGGGCTTAGACCTACAGACAAAGGAAGCGGAACCCCAACTCTGTTGACTCAGCATCCCTGTTTCTCCTTAAGCTGATTAGCACTGGAGTGGAAAGGAGGGGAACTGGCGAGTCACTAGAGCTGGCACTGGAGCCAGGCTGGGGGGCGCGTGGTGTTGGCAACGCTCAGGCCTAGGCAATGTGGCTTGAGGGAAGGGGCCACAGGACTGTTGTAGAGCCCCTTAGCCGGAAGGGAGACCTCAACAGGTACTGCCTTGCTTCAGCCCTTCGAGGAATGAGGGTGCAGAGGAGAGCTCACAGCCCGACCCATGCCTGAGCAAATCTGGGGCCGACCTGCTGTGGGGACCTTCCAGGCTGGACATGGCCCTGACTCAGAGAGCCCCCAGTCAGAGACAAAAATAAGACACAGACCAGATTCCTCCAGCTGTATGAAGCCCTTGAGTGAGTGAAGCTTTGCTGTGGGGCAGGAGTCTGGCCCTAAAGAGGTCTGGGCAGAGATGGGGAGGAAGTGTCACATGCAGGGTGGGGGTGGGGGTGGGGTCCCAAGTGAGGCAAAAGGCCCAAGCCTAAGAGGCCAGGAAGATAAAGGGAGTCCTGGAGCCATTTCAAGGGGTCCTTGTACCCCAAGGGGCTCATACACAGGCTTGTCCTGAGCCTGATGGGCTAGGGGTGATGAAGAGGCACCCCTCTTTCTTACTGATACCCTCTAAGTGGTGCAGCTACCCCAGCTAGAGAAGGCATACTTGGCAGAGGGAGTTCAGTGTGTCCCTTCCAGCCACCAGCTGACAGATTTATGACCCTTGCCCAGGGGTCTTTCAGCCCTCAGACCTGTCTGCCTTCACTGCAGTGGCAGTGCACCAGAAACATGCCAGAGAAGTCAGATGGTGGGGGAGGGGAGAAAAAGAGACAGGCTGGAGGACTTGGATCCCAGAGGGGGGCAGGTTGTTGGTGATGATTTATTAGAGAATCAACAAACAAGTTCTAACATCTGTTCTCGCCAAACCATTCCTCAGACAACAGCAGCATTGGACCAGAGCCCAGACTCAAAGGCCCAGAGGACCAAGGAAATTAGACTCCAGGAGGAGAAACCAGGGCAGCAGCCTGCAGAGCCTCCTTGAACACATCTTGCCATCTTAGAGGGTTGTTGGCACTGAGGCAGTGGATTTTTGGAGACTCTTGGGAACAGGCCAGTTCACAGGTCCCTAAGAGGAGGCAGATTCCACATTTGCTCCTCTGACTTCTAGGTTTCTTAGAAGTGAGGGTGGGGGTCAGACTGTCAAGGGCATAGGGCTAAACTGGGGTCCAGGAGGGGGCCTAACATTAAGGGCCCCAGTGGTAGAACTGTGGAAAGCAGGCAGCTTACCTACCCAAGGAAACTTCTGTTTCTCAAGGGAAAAGTTACAGGATGTGGGGCAAGGAGCAGGCCACTGAATGAGGGAATCGGGAAGCTTAGGTTTTCATTCTTGACCTTGGCTAAGTCAGTATGCCTTGCTAGCTTTGCTTCCTTATCTGCACAGCGAGGGAGCTAGATTTGTTCAGTAAGGGCAGATGAAGCACTGCTCTTTCTCCCTCCTGCATCCAGAGCAGACATCACTAATCAATCACAGTGTTCTTTTCTGCTGAGTTCAGATGTGACCTTAACATCCTTTTCAGTGCTGCGCTCTAGGCAGCCATGACCAATGGATTGGAGTTGGCAGGGAAGATGACACCTTTTTGCCATCCTTGTGATAGATGAGGGCTGAGGTCCTCTTCAGCTTTGATTGCCTATGGTTTCTCCCATCCATCTCCTGAGATTACCCAGGTGTGTGTGGAGGTCTGCTGTCCCAAGTCACTCTCTCCTACTCAGACTTACCGCCTACTGAGGATGCCCAAGGGGAAGCCATGCCTGTCTTCTGTCCTGAAGTGTCTGTCCTCTGTCCTGAAGCACCTGTCTGGAAAGGCTGCGGGGAAGGCTATTCCTCCAGGTGGGTGGAGGCTGCTGGGGCAGGGGAGGGCCTTGTCCAGGCACAGAGTTGTCAGGACGCAGCTGCAGACTGCCTGGATTCTGCAGAAAGAAGGACAGTCCTAGGTCACAGTCCCTCCCCTCGGCCTAAGGCCTACCTGTAGTCTCAAGGGGAGAGGCAGCTGGTCTTAGCAGACTTTGGCTTCTAGAGGGAAATGTAAACCCCCTCCCCTCCTCTCTCTTCCTTCCACGAGCATTCCTGAGTACCAGCTCCATGCCAGACATTGGCTATGTGGTTTAGAGATAGCTGAGTAAGTCCCAGGCCCTGCTCACAGGGAGATCATCCTCTACTGAGGAAAGGGCAAGGAGGGAGATAGAAAGGGTGGGTGTCCCAGGTGACCAACTGCATGGCAGGTGTGTGTAAGGTACAGTGGGCAGCCTCGGTGGTCAGGTCAGCCAAGTCTTTCCAGAGGAGGACAAGTAGATTGTTTTGTTTTGGTTTTGTGGTACTAGGAATTAAACCTAGGGCCTTTACATGCTGGTCAAGAGCTCTGCCACTGAGCTACACCCCATCCCTTGACAAGCAGATCCTTGAAGGATTTTGGTTAGAAGGTTATTGGGGAGCAGGGGAGGAGCCTGTAGGAAATTTCTGCAGGCAGAGGGAATGGCAGGGCACACCCCGAGAAGCTCACAGCCGTAGGAGGCACCGCCATTGGAAGGCAGGCCAAGTGTGGAGGACTTCAAGGATGCAGCGACTGCTTCAGGAAGGCCAGTCTGACTTTCTGGGGGCAGAGGTATCACAGGGGCCAGACTGGTGGTTCAGAGTCCAGTTAAGAAGCTCTTGGAAAGTCCTGATTAAGAGAGAATGGGGCGGGGTATGGTGGCACATGCCTGTAATCCCAGCACTGGGGAGGCTGAGGCAGGAGAATCCCTGTGTTTTCGAGGCCAGACTGTGAACTCTAGGGCAGCCTGAACTGCACAGTGAGGCCCTGTCTCAAAAAGAGGGAGGCAGGGGAGAGAATGGAGGTAGGAAGGCAGAGCTGGAGGGAATGTTTAGGATGAGATGCTGTAGGAATCCGGGAATTAGTAGCTTTGGGAGTGGGGATGAAGTGGGAAGAGATATTGAGGGAGCTGTAGGATTCCAGGCTGGGTAGCTGGAGGGGTATCTACTAAGAGGGAGCAGCCTTGGGAGCAAGGGTGTTTAGCCCTGTGTGTGTGTGTGTGTGTGTGTGTGTGTGTGTGTAGTGTTGGGGGCTAGGGTCCAGCGAGGAGCTGAGATCGGCATCACTCCCCACTGCAGCAGTTGGCAGGGGTGTGGTGAAAGTGTGGCACAGGGCTGAGGGAGGCCTGGGGTTGGCAGGGAGAGAGGGTTGGGAAGGGCCAAAGGTGGTCAAGTAGGAAGGTGGGAGTGGCCAGAGCATTGACTCTAGCACCGAGCAGTCCCTGAATCGGGCCTTGAAAGGTTAGAGGGAAGACTGCGGGTGGGGGTGGGCACAGGAGGAAGGAGTTTGATGTCCCCTCCCTGGAACTCAGATGACACACGGGACCCCAAGTGCTCTCCTTCCCTACGACGGCAGAGCCATGAAGGCACAGGGAGAGAAGCCCCAGAGGCACAGCTGGGGTCCATCCAGCATCAAGGAGCAGGGCTGGTGGATGAGATGGCTGCAGACCGCAGTGCAGTTGAGGCAAATGTTGAGGGAGGGAGACACCCCTGGCTCTGCTAGTGTCTCTGGCAAGTGGGAAGGCAAGTGTGACAGAGGGGACCCTGGAGCGGTGAGAAGAAGCCATCTCTGCCTGGCCCTGAAGAGGGTCATGGGCAGTTGGACCACACAGTCCCGTCTCTTCTCTCCCACTGCCAGTGGCCCCACCTCACCTGGCTGCACACCTCCAGCCGGTCCAGCTCTGAGTAGACGTGGCTGGGAGCCTCAGTGGGGCAGCCCCGGCCCATGGCGTAGAAAGCAATGGGCTCGTCGGGCTCATGGTAGATGGGGGGCATGGGCCTGGGCGGTGGGGTTGGCCGGGCTCGTGACGTGGGGCTTGTATAGACCTCAGGGGGCAGCACAGGCTTGGCAGGGATGGGAGGCTTGGATCTGGATACCAAAGCCTGGAAGAGAGAATGGCCAGAGGGCGGTCAGGGCAGCCCAGGCGGTGGAATCCCTGCCCAGTCCCAGCACAGGTGCCCACCCTCCATGGCCTCTGCTGCTTTTGCACCCTTTGCTACTTCCCTGCACCCTAGACCTTCCCCTCTCCCTCCAGTACCTCCTTTGGCTCCCAGGCCCTTTCTTTGTGCCTTGGGGCTGGGGCCAGGCTCCGTCTGTGCAGGGGGTTTGGGTCCTGGCTTTTGCTTCCAGAGTCTGAGTCTTCAGTCCTCGGGGAAAATCCTGCGGGCTCTGGAGTCTGCTGGGAAAGGAGGTGACCTGAGGTATGGGTCGGGGCAGGGAGTGGACTGTGGGAGGGTGGCCCAGAAGGACAGAGCACCTGACCTGGGAGTGGATGGGGAGCGGAAGGAAAGGGACATAGAAACAGGCTGGGCACTGCCTGGGGGGTTGGGCAGAGGCAAAGGCAAGCTCCGTCACGGCCACTGCCTTAGCCTTCAATTTCCTTCCATCTGGAAAGGCAGGGCCTGGCCAGTCATCCTTTGTGCCTGAGGTTGTAAAAATGAAACTAGTGTAAGCCCTCTTTAGCCTCAGGATGATGAGACTTCAGGAAGATCCTCCAAGAATGGGTCTTCGTGGCTGTCATGCCTGAGGATTACTTCTCTGGGTGGAAGGAGTTTAATGTATGGAGGCATTAAACTGTTCCAGGGACAGAGGTGCTGTGGGAGACCTAGCCCTCAGGTGGGAAGGTTAGGCACAGTCAGCCTGCTGTACTTCAGCTCCCTGCTGTAGCTCAGCACTGGCCCTGGATGCCTCACTGTTTTCCACACGCTCTGCTGCCGGCAGACCCATGCCACAGGGCCTTTCTCATGCTCCTACAATCCACTGCAGGCTTCCAGGATCCAAATCAGAAGTTTTTCTCTGTGCCCACCTCCCCTGAATTTCCTTCATAAATAACAAGTGCCAACCTAAGCCAGGTATGGTGGTGCATGGTTATAATTGTAACACTCTGGGAGGCTGAGGCAGGAGGGTCATAAATTTGAGCCCAGCCTGGGCAACCCTATCTTGAAATAAAAAAGGGCTGGGGATATAGCTTAGTGCAAAGGCCCTGGGTTCAGTTCTCAGTATGGAAAAAAAAGTGGCGAGTCCACCCTGTTGCTCAAATAGTACCTTAGGAATCATTCATATACCCACCTGGCTCCTGTGTCAGGTCCAACCCAAGTCTTGCTCCTTCTGCTGCCTAAATTCCTTCCTTCCCTCCTTCCTTCCTTCCTTCCTTTTTTTTTTTTTTTTTTTTGCGGTACTGGGGATCGAACTCAGGACCCTGCGCTTGCTGGCAAGCGCTTATTCCACTGAGCTATATCCCCAGCCCCCTTCCTTTCTTTCTTGAGATAGGGTTTCGCTATGCAGTTCAGGTTGGCCTTGAACTCACTTTGTGACCTGGGCTGGCCTCAAATTCACAGCAATCCTCCTGCCTCAGCCTCTTGAGTGCTAGGATTACAGGTATGTGCCACCACACCCAGCCACCTAAATATCGTTCATTTCTGCCCTCTTCTCTCAGCCTTCGCTGCTGGTTTGGGCCTCCCACTCTACCCACCCCTTAGGACACATCCTGCAGTCCCTCCCTGAACTCTCCTGGCAACCTGCTCAGAATAAACTCAGTTTCTGTGGAGGCTGGCCTTAGACCTTGGTTCCTGACACCTTGAGCTTTCTCAGGTGCAGCCTGGTCCTCCTCAGCCCTAGACCTGCCTGCACTCTGCTCTGGCTGCTTAGAAATCCTCAGGTTCCCTGCCTATTCCTCACTGAAGACAGTGTGCACAGCTTCCTGGAATGCCTCATCAAGGGCGCCAGTGACTTCCTGTTAGATCCAAAGATCAGTATCTGACTCACTAGTCCTTCACTCCTGTTCTCTGCTTGGCTTCCACAGCACCACACTTTTCTCCTCTTTTTCTCTGTTGCTCCTCTCAGTCCCTGTGCTTCCCCCTCCTTTCTGCAGACTTGGAATACTGGAGACCAGTCTATACTGATTCTCGGGTATAGACCCCTCTTGACCTTCTTGAAGCTCCATTTTTTTTTTTTTTGAGTAGGAAAATTTATTGGGGAATAGGAATAGCTGCTGAGAGATAGGAGGGTCCTGAAGGGTTGCCTCCAGCTCCATCGGATGCTGATGACCCCACCACTGAGCTGCACCCTCAGCACGCACTGCCTTCTACACATCCCCGTGTGGATGCTGACGGCAGTCTCAGACTGCGCATGCTGGGCAGCGAACCCCACCTTCCTGTATGTCCAGGCTTGCTCCTCCTAAAGCCTCCCCCACCTCAGCTCATGACAGCACCCTTTGTTTACTCCTCATCCGATCCTGCAAAAACCCAATTGGCCGCACCTTTTAAACAAGATCAGCGCCCACTGTGGTGGTGCACACCTGTAACCCCAGCACTTGGGAGGCTGAGGCAGGAGGATCATTGCAAGTCTGAGACCAGGCTGGGCTATAAAGTGACCTCAAGGCCAGTCTGAACTGCATAGCGAGACCCTGTCTCACAAAAGACAAGAAAAAACAAAACAAGACAAAACATCAGCACCCTACTCCTCACTCCACCTTGACCAGGTCCACACTCTGTGCTCTTACCGGCCCCTCCTTCCCCCTCCCAGACTTGCCTGGCCCTGACACCTCTCATAACTGTAGTGTGATCTCATCTCTCTCACGCAATCCCAAGTCCTTGCAAGAGTCCACAGGGTCCCCCGGCCTATGTCTGATCTCATCCTCCACCTCTCGGTCCCTCAGTCATGCTGAGGTACCCGTGCTGCCTTCCTCACTGCTGTCTGTCAGATGTCCTCCTCCTGAAGCGGCACTTAAAGAGCAATCCCCCTTGAAACACCCCTCTGCCCGCAGCTGTAACTTCTTGTTCTGGCACAGATAAGATTGGCAACTATGTCCTGTAAGCAGAGTCTATGTCATCTTGTTCTCACAGGATTTGTAAGGGTCTTCTTCTTCTTCTTCTTCTTTTTTTTTTTTTTTTGTCTTTTTTGAGACAGGGTCTTGCTATGCAGTTCAGGCTGGCCTTGAGCTCACTTTGTAGCCCAGGCTGGTCTCGAACTCATAATGGTCCTCCTGCCTCAGCCTCCCAAGTGCTGGGATTACAGGCATGCGCCACCACACCCAGCTCTGTCTTCTTTCAAGGCTGTTATTAATTGCTTTGTCTCACTTCTGTACCCTTACTCCTTGCCCCCGTTTCTAAAGACCAACTCCCCCAACCAAATGTATAAAACTAGAACTTTCTTTTGTTCCAGTGCCCAGCACTTTGGACATGAGCTCAGCTGCTTTGATGTGCATCTAAAATCCTGGAAAATAAATCCTCCTTTTTCCCTATTAGTTTCTCTAGTCTCTTGGATTCTACAACACTAACTCTGGGCCTTTGCACCTGCTGTTACTCCAGCCTAACATGCTGCCTCTCCAGCTGCCTGAAGCCCATCCTGACTTCATCCAGTCCTCTGTTCAGAGGTATCCTAAGCAGAGTGCTTTAGTGATGCCCCAACCCTGTCAGTCGATCATTCACCGCTTGGTTTTTCTTCTTTTTACTGGGCATGTGATGTACCATGCAAGTTTATTGTTACCTGTCAGCATCAGGAGGGCTGGGAAGTTGTGGTCAGTTTTGTTCACCATGTGCCCAGCGTCCAGAAGGCTGCCCAGTGGCACACCATGTCTCAGAACTCCCTGGACTTGTTCAGGTGGGCACTCCCTGGTAGCTCACTGTGCTCGGTCCCTAACTTTATTCTTATTGTTGCTGGAAAGAGAGGTTTGTATGAGAGCCTCCTGTCTTAGCCACCATTCACTCCCAGGGCCTGTTAGCCCAGGACACACTAGGTACTCTGTAAGCATATCTTTTTTTTTTTTTTTTTTTTTGAGACAGGGTTTTAATATGTAGCCCAGACTGGCCTCAAACTTGCAGTGATCCTCCTGCTTCAACCTCCAGATTACACGTGTACCACCTTGCCCAGCTCTATAAGCATTATCTTAAAGGTCACATGGGGTGAGCCTGTCCCTGTCCCTGAGGTCTGCCTCTTGCCAGCACTTGCGGCCAGGGAGGTGGCCCTGGGTCCATTGGAAGAGGGGCTGGTGGGGCCGCGGGCGCGTACCTGGCGGGTGAGGGGCTGGGTGAGCGTCTCCCCGTAGGGGCTGAGCGGGCACGCAGTGTAGTAGCTCAGCAGGTCCTGCAGCCGTACGTGGGCGCTGTCCTCGCCTAGCACCACGTGGCGCCCATCTGTGAGCTGGGCCAACAGAAAGTGGCGGCAGCAAGCCTGGCTCCTGCAGGGGCCACTGAGGATCAGACTTGCGCCCCTCCCCGCCCCCGGCCAAGGTCTCACTCGGAGCCGGGTCTGTGGGACTCCCCGCCTGCACCGAGCCCCGCCCCTTGACCGAAGCCCCGCCTCCTTACCACTGAGCGCCGATCCTCACCTGTAGGTTAGCACGAAGGTCACGGCGCTCTCGCTGAACCTCACCAAGTAGCACCCCAGAGGCTGGGGCTCCAGCAGCCTCTCGGCCTCCCTGTGGGTGGCAGAGAGAGGCAGGGAGCCCGGCTCTGACCTCCCAGCCTTGCCTCTTCTCCTCGGCTCTCATGAGGGTCCCCGCACCAAGTGGAAAAGCTGAAGGCTACCCAGGAGCCAGGGTCCACTGTGAGACTAGGGACCTGGGACCTCAGCCTGGCTACGCCCCCAGCCTCGACCTGGCAGGACCACCTGGAGGGGCTGGGGCCCGCAGCAGTAGGGACGGTTGTTAGATTTCCAGACTTGAGAAGTCGCAAGCTGAACTGAAATGCAAGGAAAGAGACAGGAGTGGCACAGAGAATTGGAGGAGAGGGGAAGAAAGATGAGCAGGGAGGGAAGGAAGAGGAGCAGGCCGGACAGAGCCAGAGATAAAGATGGAGCAGGAGAGCCGGGCCTGGTACTGCAATCCCTGTTATCCCAGCACTCCAGGAGGCTGATACAAGAGAATTGCAAGTTTGAGCCTAGTCTGGGCAATTTAGCGAGTTGACCCTGTCTTAAAATAAAAATAAAAAGGGCGGAAGGATGTATCTTAGTGCAAAGTTCCCGGGTCCAATCCTCAGTCCTGGAAAAAAAAAGCTAGATGTGGTGGCACATGTCTGTAATCCCAACACTTGGGAGGCTGAGGCAGGAGGATTGCTGTGAGTTCGAGGCTAGTATGGACTACACAGTAAGTTCAAGGCCATCTTGGACTACATAGCAAGACACTATCTCAAAAAAAAAAAAAAAAGAGAGAGATAAAAGGAAAAACGAAGAGGTGGAGGGTACAGAGAAGCTGAACACAGGACTAGAGTCCTCAAAGACAGGCAGATAAGAGACCCTACAGACAGAAACTGAGAAACAGGGCTGGGCTGGAGCCACTTCAGTGACCCTCCTGAGGAAAGCCATCAAAGCAAAAGGAAACCCCAGGAACTGGAGCCTGGCATCCCAGCCTGGATGGATTTCTGGCCAGCTGCAGGGCCCAGGACCTGTCCCACAGCTCACTGGGCCTGTGTCCTCCTCTGTGACTCACTTTCGGGTGATGAAGCCATGGAACCAGGCAGGGGCTGCCCCACACTGCAGGAGTGAGTGGGCCTGGGTCTTCTGGAACCAAGCCCGGATCTCAGCCTGCAGAGACAGGCTGCCTTCCTCAAGCACCTCTTCAGCCCTCTCTGCATTCCCTGGGACAAAGACAGCTCCCAGGGCTGGGGGAAATGCCTGGGTAGAGAAGGGTTCAAGGAGGCTGAAGCAATCACGATTAGTGGGGTCTCCTCCCCCTTCTCCTCCTGCCCCAGGTCCTCCTCCACTTGAGGGTAGAATTGCCCAGAAAGGAAGTCCCGAAAGTCACTGACCTAAATCCCTTCCTCAGCTCCTGTTGTGTGTTTTCCAGGGAACCTCCCTCCACCACATCCCACCTCGACTACAGGACCTTTAGTCCAGGACCAGCGAGCTATTATGAAGAGGGGAGAGAGGCGGCCAGGCCTTCCGGATGGGCGGAAAGTAACTCCCTGGCACGGGGAGGAAGGGAGATGGTGCAGGAAGTTATCCCAGAGGCCAGATGAGGAAGAGGAGGGACTGAGCAGGTCACAGAGAGGTTCCTGGTGAGCAGTGAATGAGAAGGGCCAAGAAGGACCTGGAATGCACTGGACGGATGAAGGCACTGACCTAGAGAGGCCTTGGCTGCCTATGGTCCTAGCCTGAGCTCCCAGGGGCAGCTGGGCCAGGCAGAGTTGCCTGTGAAGGAGAGCCCCTCCCCCACCCCCGTCTCCTTTCCTCCCTCTGCAGCCCCAGCCCCGAGGGGAGCCCCAGATCCTTGGTATAGACAAAGGTGATCACACTCACGGGAGGGCAGGAGCAGATGAGGGAGATGCCCCACACCCCACCTTCCTACTCACCGAAGTGTGGACAGCAGCCAGGGCCCTAGGACTGGGCAGGGGCTCCTCTGCCCTTAGGGCCTGCAGTGTGGGCTCCAGGAACAAGCCCAGGCCCTGGCAGCTCCTTTGGGCCATGTCCGTGGGATGGAAGGTGCTGAAGGTGGGGGCTGGGGCTTTGTGACTCCCTGTTGGCGTAAAGAGGGCTGAACTGCCTCTGCCTCTGCCTTTGTCTCTCCTTCCCCTGGGACGGATGATCATGACAGAACAAGCACAGAGGGGACAGCAGGGGGTTCTTCGGGTTCAGGAATAAGGAGCCAGAGGGACTAACCTTGCCAGAGGGGGCTGGGGGTAAGTGGGGCTCCGGGGAGAAGAACCTGGGAAGTAGGCTGATCTCTGAATGGCCCAGAAGGGCCACAGAGAGGTAAAGCTCTTCGGTTAGGCCCCTCTTCTGGCTCAGGGTCCTCTGCCAGCCACCCTCCTTTCTCCTAAGAAGTGCTCAGCAAACCGTGTTGCCTTTATCCTCAGCAGGGTGGACGTGGCCTCTCAGGGAGGGAGTAGGGATTCTGGCATTGGCCAGCCAGCCTTGCTTGCTCTAGCTTGGGCTGAGGGCTTTGATGGTCCCTGCTGCCGGCCCCTGGATTTCACACTTACCTTGGCAGCATACCTGGGCCAGGGGTGTCTCCATGGGGCCAGCTTGGGCAGAGCCCGGAGCAGAGCAGGAGTCTATGTGCCTAAAAGGTGTGCACACTCAGCAACTCATCTCTCCTCTCACCCTGGCCCCCAGGGACAGGAAATGTCGCTTCAACCACAGCCTCAGCCCCGGCAGAGGACCCACGTCATGGAAAGCCGGAAGACACTTGTCCTGCACCCAGAAGCCAAGCAGCTAAAGGTGGTGCCGGGTTGGTGTCAGTCCGCGTTTAGGTGTCGGGAAGTCCTCCTCCTAATTTTCACCCCTCCCGATCCTCTCTCTCTTTCCTCATTCCAGATAAGCTTTACAGCAGGTCCAGGGCTTCTCAGAGAGCGGAACTTTGGATTTTGCTTTGAGGAGATGGGCGGAGGGAGGGGACGGGGTAGCAGCAGGAAGGATGTGGCTCAAACTTCTGGAAGGACTTTTTGAAGTCATGGAATCTGTGAGACAAGATGAAGAGGGGGAGACCTGGCTTCTGTCCTTGAGCAGAGCTGGATAAAGGCAAAACAAGGCGGGCTTGCAGGAAAGGAGGAGAATTTCCTCCAACGAAGCAGGTCATTCTTAGTGTCCACACTGTTAGCTGTTACTGTTAACAGCATCAGGGCTGGTGTCTTAAACTTCCTCTCCCCCTGCGACATCAGAATGCTAATCCCAGTTTCTCTCTCACTAGATCTTCACAGACTGGAAAGCTGCTTGCAGAGCTGGGACCAGGACCTAGACTTCTTTCACTAATTTTCCTGTAATTTAGGCCAAAGATCCATGACTATCACTATACACTATTCTTGGTGCCAACCCAGAGAGGGTAAATATGTCAGGTGGCAGCTGGGCATGGTGACACACACATATAATCTCAGCTCCTCAGGATGATGAGGCAAGAGGACAAGTTCTAGGCTACATAGTGAGACCTTGTGTCAAAAAAAAAAAAAAAAAAAGACTAGCTGAGTGTGGTGACACATACCTGTAACCCCAGCACTCAGGAGGCTGAGGCAGGAGGATTGCTGCTAGTTTGAGGCCAGCCTGGGCTACATAGTGAAACCGTTTCAAAAAGATAAAAACAAGGGCTGGGGTTATAGCTCAGTGGCATAAGTGGCCTGCCTGAGTTCAATCCCCAGTACCGTAAAAAAGATACAAACAAAAAGGCTGGGGACATACTTACTGGTAGAGTGCTTGTCTACCACATGTGAGACTGTAGGTTCAATCTCCAGAATTATAAAAAAAAAATACAGATGAGTCGGGTCAACAGAGATTTTTTCTTTTTGGTACTGAGTATTGAACCCAGAGTCTCTGCACAGAGCTATATTCACAGCCATTTTTTAAAAAAAATTTATTTTGAGACAGGGTCTCATTAAGTCACTTGCATTGCCCAGGTGGGACTTGAAATTGTGTTCCTTCTGCCTCAGCCTCACAGAGTGCTGAGGTTACAGACCTGCCAGTGGGGCTTGTGAAAGATTGTGGAGATGTTACAGACGGTCATGGTGTCCTTCTTGGTTTATTAGATCAAATAATGTTTATTAGACCAAAAGTCATGTTGGTTTATGGCAGTACTCGTATCTCAGACTTGATTATGTGGTTAGATAGTGTCACCTACTTTTAACTATTACAAAGTTACTCTGTAATTAAGACAAAAATGAAGGTTATGACAAGTTAGGGCTATGGGCTGGTGTTATAAGAGCCCCTCTGAGGCCTGGTGTGTGTGTGTGAGCGTGTGTGTGTGCTGGGGTGGTTGGCACGGCAGAAGAGGGACCGGAGCGGAGTTGTGGGGGATGGAGGGGGTGGGGGACTATGTTCCAGAAGGCCGCCCAAGCTCAGGGCGGGAGGGAGAGGAGCGGAAGGAGGCACGGCACAGCAGCTTTATACCCTCCCTGCCACATCAAACTCAGCCACAGAAAGCGACAGCCAGTGGTGTGGCAGGTTTTCCTCAGACAGGGTCTAGAGTGAAGCCACATCTTGGAGTAGCCCCAGAAGGGAGAAGAGGAGGAACTTATTTGCCTGGCTCCCTCTTGCTTCTCACGTTCTGCTGGTCAAGATCACCCCATAGAAACCGACAGGGGCTGCAGCCTCTGTATCCTCGATGTCCACGCAGGAAGCTGGGTCTCAGGGCCCGTGAGGTGGTGTGTGACTCAGAAATGGGGCTGAGCTTGGTGGTGCACGCCTGTGACCCCAGCACTCAACAGGCTGAGGCAGGAGGGTCACACGAGTTTGAGACCAGCCTGGGCTACGTAGCAAGGCCCTGTCTCAAAAAACGAAAAACAGACAAACAAAACAAGAGAAGTGTGACTCTGAGAGACAGACTCAGCATGTGAGGTGGGAAGCTGGCCTGCAGTCTGCCTACTTCAGCTGGACTCCAGCTCTGGCCAAAAAAGGGGCAGAGAGGATGTGGCTAAAGATGGTGGTGGCCTTGGAGGCAGGCGTCCACTTTGGAAACAAGGAGTTGGTTAAGATAGGAAGCGGTTCCTACAAGTTTAAAACTTGTAAGGGATATATGATTTTGTGTTCAGTACGGTCCATCCCTTGAGTCCTTCTGAGCCCTTCTGGTTCCCCTGTGGAAATATCAGGCTTAAATTTGTTGTGTACAAACAAACACATTCTCAGTTCCTTACTTATCCCCCAGGAAGAAAGCTACAGACCCAGTCTGTTACAGGGGTTCCCTTCAAGATCATTGTCAAGAGTGTTTTTCTTCTTCCTGCCTGGCAAGCACGAGGCCCTGAGTTTGATTCCTGGTACCAATAAAAAGAAAAGAGTGTTTTCTCAAAGACTAAGATAAAAAGATTAGTACAAAAAAAAAAAAAACTATAGTCCTCACAGTTGTAACTGGACCAGACACAAACTGAAATTCACTCTCTCCTTTCTCCACTGTGCTTTCCAGAGGCCCCACACCCAGTTTGTACTTCATCTCATCCAGGTCATTTTCCTTTTTTTTTTTTTTTTTTAATTTTATTTTAAAGACAAAAGAATGGAGACATATGAACCAGAAAAGCCATAAACAATACAGAAAATACAAAGTTACACAGAATATAGTAGGGAATTAGCACTGGATGTTGTATTACATAGTTATCTTCACATTAGTTAACACAAAAATATTAAAGGAAATACCAAATTATAGAGAAGATAGTAGGGAATTAGCACTGGATGCTGTATAATATAAAGTTATCTTGACTTCTGTTACTACAAAAACGATTGAGGAAATACAGAATTATAGAGAACATAGAAGGGAATTAGCTCTGGATGCTGTCCTACATAATGTTACCTTCACCTTTGTTACTCAGGTTACACAGATGATGGCCCTTTTGATCAGTTAGTTTGTTCTCCTCCCTCATCTCCGTTGCCCTACCACTCAATCAGTTATCTTCCCTGTGATAATAACTGTACTCCTGGGTTTATCTATATCCTTGGACTCTCGCGTTGGGAAGAGATATAGCTGCCTCAGACTATACTATAACATATATGGGTGTATACAAACTGCCATGGTTGGAGGTGGGAAGGCACATATGCTCACAGTGGACCGCCTGGCTCCACCCTGTTGTCATGCTATGGGTGGGGGCAGGTCCAGTCCATGAGGTGCCCTGAGTGGGGCCCTCAGCGGAGCAGCCACGAGGCCCACAGCGGAGCAGCCGCGGGGCCCACTGCAGAGCAGCATCGGGGCCCACTGCGGGGCAGCCGCTGGGCCCTCAGCGGAGCAGCCGCGGGGCCCTCAGCGGAGCAGCCGCGGGGCATGCACCTCCATCGGGGCGCCTCTGTGACCCTTTTGGCTCTGTCCTGTTTCCTTGTTGCCAGAGGTCCTTTCTTTTTTTTATTTCTTTTTATTTTTTAAATTTTATTTTAAAGACAAAAGAATGGAGACATATGAACCAGAAAAGCCATAAACAATACAGAAAATACAAAGTTATACAGAATATAGTAGGGAATTAGCACTGGATGTTCTATTACATAATGTTATCTTCACATTAGTTAACACAAAAACATTAAAGGAAATACCAAATTATAGAGAAGATAGTAAGGAATTTGCACTTGATGCTGTATAATATAAAGTTATCTTGACTTCTGTTACTACAAAAACGATTGAGGAAATACAGAATTATAGAGAACATAGAAGGGAATTAGCTCTGGATGCTGTCCTACATAATGTTACCTTCACCTTTGTTACTCAGTTACACAGATGATGGCCCATTTGATCATTCAATTTTTCTCCTCCCTCATCTCCGTTGCCCTACCACTCAATCAGTCATCTTCCCTGTGATAACTGTACTCCTGGGTTTATCTATATCCTTGGACTCTCGCCTTGGGAAGAGATATAGCTGTCTCAGACTATACTATAACATACATGGGTGTATACAAACTGCCATGGTTGGAGATGGGAAGGCACATATGCTCACAGCGGACTGCCCGGCTCCACCCTGTCATCGTGCTATGGGTGGGGGTGGGTCCAGTCCATGAGGTGCCGTGAGCGGGGCCCTCAGCAGAGCAGCCACGGGGCCCACAGCGGAGCAGCTACAGGGCCCACAATGGAGCAGCTGCAGGGCCCACAGCAGCACAGCCGCGGGGCCCACTGCAGATCATCCGTGGGGCCCACAGTGGAGCAGCCACGGGGCCCACTGTGGATCACCCGCGGGGCCCACAGCAGAGCAGCCACGGGGCCAACTGCGGCACAGCTGCGGGGCAGAGGCCCTTTCTTGTCCTCCCACCTCCTCCTGATCTCCAGCATTACCGTTCCCCACCCCTTGCAGCTGGGCAATGGGTCTCCGAAGCTGAAGCTGCGAATGCCGAAATGAGGGCGTGGGCCAAGGGTGTGCTTGGAGTGGTGACCTCCTCCCTCTCCGTCTCATCTCCCTCTGACTGCGCATGACAGATCTCTGATCCCCTCCTCCAGAGGAGGTTTTGCTTAGTCTTTCCAAGGGTTTCAGTTCCCATTTCAGATCCTTCTCGAGTTCAGGATATCCACCTCTTTCCTTTCTGTCCTTCACATGTTGCTATATTCTTATATCTGAGTGGCATTCCTCCGGGAGGTTCTCTCTCTGCTGCCTACCCGGTCGCCATGGGTTCACACAAGGTTCATATATGCAAGCAGTATGGAGACACTCTTGTTGCTCGTATTAGTAGTTTGGGGTGAGTCCTGAGGCCTGTGGACTCATCCCATTGCTGTCAGGAACAGGTGGTGATTGCGCAGGCCACCAAGGCTCAAGGTGCTCACAGAGGGCGTTCAGGGTGAGAGCTGAAGCCCAGTAACTCAGTTCATGCTTCCTGCTTGATGTTGGAGTGAGAAGGGCGTGGGGCCGTGTGATCCACCTCCATCTGCAGCTCTCTCTTGCTGTTGTGCTCCGGTTCCCATTTATTCCTTGGCTGGATCCCTGGGAGTTGCTGTGGCTCTGATGTGGGTGCTGATGCACCCCACCGCTCCCCACTGGCAGCCGCCCACACAGTGGAGAGGCAGGAGGCCACAGCCTCGAGGCAGGCATAGAGCTGGGTGTGGTGGGATGTGTACTGGCTGCTCTGGCTCCACCTTGCCTCCAGGTGCTGATTAGGAAGGTTGC
>PVLD010019935.1:0-35066 GCA_004027595.1 Dinomys branickii
GACGCCAAATTACAGAGAAAATAGTAGGGGGGTCACCACTGGATATTATATTACATAATGTCATCCCCAACCCTATCACACAGTTATATAGATGATGGCTCGTTCAATACTGAATTTTCTCCACTTCACCTCCATTGTTCTGCCACCCTGTTAGTGGTCTTCCCACTGGTAATAACCGCACTTTTGGTTTATTTACTCCTTCATGCTCTTACTCTGGGAAGAGACTTGGCTGCTTCTAAATGTGCTGTATAATACGTGAGTGTACACAAATTGCTATGGCAGGAGGTGGAGAAGCACCCTTTGGCAAGCCCTCACAGCCATCGGGTGTGTAGTCAGGTAGGCGGGGTTACACAGAGAACCGCCAGGCTCTGTCAGCGTGTCCCGTCTATAGGCTCACGCGTCTTCAGGGCCGTCCTGGGGGCTGGGCAGAGCGCCTGGTACACCCCGGAGGCAGGGCAGAGCACCTGGCATGCCCCAGGGGCTAAGTGGAGCTGGGGGGGTGCCTGGCATGCCAATGGTGCTGGGCAGAGCTCTGGGGGGGTGAAGCACCTGGCACACCCCGGGCGGGGAGTGCCTGGCATGCCCCAGGGGCCAGGTGGAGCTCCAGGGAAACGCGGAGCCAGGCAGAGTAAAATTCATTTAGTTATTTGTTTCTTTCTAATGAATTGACCACTATATTTCTGAAGTTCTGAAATGGCCAACAGACCACAGAATGCAACCTCAAGTCTGCTTTTGAATGTCACCTGTGACGAAGCTTTCATGTTCATCATCTTCCTGCATGCCTTGTCTTATGCTGGTCTAATTCCTTACTCCCTGGCATTTATCTCCCTTTTACTCCATTTACTATGTCTGTCTAGCTATTCAAATTTTAGTATATGTGCTACCAAAGATATGTCTTGTTATTCTAAACAGAATGTAAATGCCACCTGGCAAGGATTTTTTATCTATTCAATTCACTGATATCACAAAGCACTTAAAAGTTTGTGCCTGAGACACAGAGCTCATTGAGTATTTGTGGACAAAAAAAAAAAAAAAAGACACAAAAAAACCCTGCTCATACTCTGTGATCCACAATTCCACTGAAAAACCTATACTTCACCATAGACATGTTTAAGAATGTTTATAAGAAGCATGTTCAACTGGAAACGATCCAAATGTCCACCAACAATACAGACAAGTTATTATGACATACTCAAACAATGCCATACTAGACAGTGATAAGGTGAATACGACTAAATTGTAGATCTCACCAGACTGGCTCCCCCAAAATATGCTAAGCGAAAAATACTAGTCGCAGAAGCATATATATCATACTGCATTAAAGTTCAGTAATAGGACTGAAGGTATAGCTCAGAGGTACAGTGCTTTCCTAGCATGTGCAAGGCTAAGTTCAACCCCTAGCGTCCCCAAAAGAAAAACTCAAAAATAGTTAAAATTCAGCCAGGCACGGAGACACATGCCTGTATTCCCAGTACTTCGGAGGCTGAGGCATGAGGACTGCAATGATTTCAAAGCCAGCCTGGGCTGCACAGTGAGACCTTGCCTTTAAAAACAAAACAAAACAAAAACCCTCTAGAAAAACAAGGAGTAAACTTTAAAGAGAAACAGCAAAGCAAATGCTACAAATTGCTTCTTTTTGACAAAACCAAACAGTAAGAATGCAGAATGTGCCAGAAACAAGTTAAACAAGGAGACCATCCATTTAATAAGTTTGGAGCTACCAACACACCACAGCTATTTTTCATTTTAAAGGAAAAAAGCTGTTGAAGGTTTTATGTGCACTACCCATCTAAATAAATAAGTGTCTATGATTATTATGAGGTCACAAAACATGACTGTTTTAAGACATTTATTCTAAATCACTATTCCCTTACAAAAGTACCTGGATTTAAAAATGAACCAACTAGCATCTGTTTTTAATTTTTCTATAAATTCAGTATGTTAGGGAAGCTTTTCGGGTTTGTGAGGCGAGTATGATGTGCTCTTTTTTTCATAAAACAACAGATATACATTACAAAGGCTCAACCAGAGACCTAATTTAAAAACAAACAGAAAACTAAAACCACCACTGCTCAAGATAATGTCCTACACAGAAATCAAGGCAAGGAAAAACTAAAGAAAAAATAGAAAGAGACCACAAGGAAGGTTGGTCAGTCTGGGTCTGGGCTTGGGTAGATACCTGCTTTGTATAGGTTTCTTGTAGGTACTTCTTAAAAGCTGTGGGGTTTTTCCAGAGTTCTGCTGTATGTGTGTTCAACGGACTATGGATGTTGGATTCTCCTTGTAGGTCTGCATGGATAGCAAATGATCCTGATGTGGTACAAAGCGCATGGACCATTTGTCTTTGAAGATGTCCAAGTGGATGTTACCCTGGGTGTCCACACTGGGGTGGTAGCAGGGAGTGAAGAACTTCACTGAGTGCATTGTAAGGTTAGCCACTGGGGAACTTTAAGGAGAGCATATACCTCAGGTCAGCTGGAATATACCATGCCAGTTGCTCCATGGATAGTTCCTACCATTTGAAAAAGATCTGATTCAGGGAAGGTAGAAATTCCTTTTGTCACCAGACACAATGAGGGTCATCAGCTCCTGCTCCAGCCTCTTGCCCAGAGGGCCCAGAGGGTGGGGAAGTGCCTCTGCTGGGCTCAGTCTCCTTTGTAGGGTGGATGTTATCAGGATGCCGCAGTCAAAGAGAACTGAGAGATTAACACTGCAACTGCAGCGCTGGGAGCCAGCCACAGGCCTGTGTTTCAACTGTAAACCTCTGACAGCATCAACCAATCAGGGGCCCACTTGGGTTTGATCCAGCCAATCACTGCTAGCTCCTTTTGAAGCATTAGTTTCTAACCAGTTCTGATAATAATGTGAAGCTTATGATTTGATCTTATGTGCCAGGAATAGTTGACACCTCTTTCCCCAGCTCTACAAAAGACACATGGATTTAAAGTATCTTATTATACACTGGATCACAGGTGTGAATGAGTCAAAAGGTCAGGCGATGTGATGGATACTCTATTAAATGCCAACTCTGGCTCTATCTGTGGTCCTGCTATACTATATATGACCTATACATATGTATACAGTCTTGTGTCACTGTGTGAACATAATATCACTCACATACACTAAAATAGTGACAAAACCATTATGGGATCTAACCTTATGGGACCACCACTGTATATGTGGCCCATCACTGACTAAAATGCTATACAGTTCATGACTAACACCATACTCAAGTAAATGCTGTCCACAAAAACCTACCTTTATGCTGGGGATGAGCTCATGGACTCACACAATCTAGGCTGTGCCCTATTATTCAGTTCTATCACTCTTAGCCTAAACACCTATTGTAACAGGAGACAGATAAAAAAAGGGATAGATACACATTCAAACAATAAGCATACATTCAAGCATATGCAAGGCTTTGGATAAAGGAAGTTCTTTCCCTTTCTCACTTGCAGTTTTCAAGAATAACTACAGGATGTGCTACAAATATAACTTAAGACAATGAGGAACTGGCTGGAACAGTCCAGTCTTTGCTCCTATCCCCTCAGAACTAGGATGTTCTCAAATGCTTTTTACCCAGTGACCCATGCTGGCCCCGAGTTCTAGGCTGCATGCTGGGGTCTTCAGCTGCAGTCCTTAGGCAAGATTTCATTCTCTCTAGAGCAGCTCTCCTGAACCTTAAGGGCTGGTCTGCAATGAATCCTCAGTTGACGCTTGATTCCTACCTGCTTCATTTAACTGGCTATGTGTTGAGTGTTCTGTCTCACTGAACTTAGGCAAATAGTACACATGTAGTCCAAAACATGGTGGGCTGAAATAGTCACCAGCATAATAAACCTGTTTCACAATATGAAACCTAAAGAATCTTAATATAAGACAAGGCGGTAGCAGCAGGTAAATATTGGCGTAGTGAAATAAATATTAAACACCAATATTATTGTGCTGCTTTAAAAAAAAAAAAAGACAAGGCAGATTCCAGAATAAGGACTCTTTAACAAAGAACAATGAATAATGATAAATGGGACAATTCTTCAAGAAGACATAATCCTAAAAACACATGCACTTAGTTAACAACTTCATAAAACATAAAAACAAAAACAAAGTTGACAACAGTTAAAAAGACAAATCCACATTATAGCAGAGATTATAACTCTCCACCTAATAATCAATAGTTGACAGAAAATCAAAAAGGCTATAGAACAGTTTAAACAACAGGGTCAACTAAACCAACATTTTAAGAATACCCAATGTCATTAGGATGCATATTCCCCTAGTGTACACAGGACAGTCACCAAGATACAACATACACTGAGCAATAAACACATTTTAAAAGTACTAAGAATAGAACACTACAGAGTGACTTAGGCTAGGGATATAGTTCAGTGGCACAGCACCTGCCTGGAAACACAGGTCCTGAGTTCAATTCCCAGTACCAAAAAAAAATGAATGAATGAATGAAAAAGAGTGAGTTAAAGGACTCCTGGACTACAGTGAGACCTTGTCAAAATAAAAAGATGTCCCACAGCGAAAATGAGAAAATACCCACATATATGAAAATTAACAATTTACTTCCAAATAACTTACATTGTTAACAAGAACAGTTTTAGCTAAGCATAGATAGTAACACATGACTATAATCCCAGCACTCAAGTTTGTGGTAAGGCCATGATTTTGAGGTCAGCCTAGGCTACAGAGTGGGACCCTACTTAATTCTCAGGTCCCCCAAAAGAGTGAATTCACTCTCATAGACACAATAAAGAAAAGTCACTGAACAAGGAAAATTGAAACACAACAGAAGAAAAAAATAAATCAATGAAACCAAAGCTGGTTCTTAGAAAAAGTCAACAAAAATTAGTAGCAAAGAAAAACTGCCAAAATCAGAGAGGTCATTTCATTAGTTCCTATGAGACTTATAAAGGATGTAAAGGAGTATTATAAAAACAGATACAACCAAAATCTCCAAGAGAAAACCTGAATAGCTCTACATCAACCAAAGAAATGAAATTTGTCCTAGCATGCAAACCTGGGCTACACAAGTTTGAGGTCTGCTTGAGTTACACAGAAAAAAAAAAAGTGATTTGTAATTTAAAACCTATACTCAAACAAAAATCTAGATCAAAAGGGCTCCACCAATAAATTCTATTAAACATTTGAAGGATAATATCATCCCTAAAAAACAGCAAAAACTATCCACATTATTTATATTAATGTGGGATTTTTTAATGTTTCTTTTTATTTGATCTTCCTCCACCCACTTCCCCTCCCCCTTTCCCTGAGCCCCTTCGGTACCCCTCCTGCCACCCTGTTTCTTACCATCTCTCTCATCTTACTCTTTCATTTATTTCTAACTTGAGCTTCTCACATAAGAGAAACCATGTGGTGTTTGATCTTCTGTGTCTGGCTTATTTCACTTAATGTGGGCTCAAGAGCTACCCATTTTCCTGCAGATGGCAAGAACTTATTTTCCTCTATGGCTGACTAGAACTCCACTGGTGTACATGCCATATTTCCTTTATCCATTTGACCACGGACGGGCCTCTAGGCTGCATGGTGAACTGCATTGCTGTGAACAAGGGTGTGCACATATCGCTACAGTGTCTGTCCCGGGAAGGAACTCTCAACCTGTTAGATGTCAGGTGTGCTGAGAGTTCCCGTTTCCTGACACTGGACAGTGGACTTGAGGACAAAGGAAGGTAGGAGTAGGAAAGGTTTACTGACACACAAAGCTCCTGAAAGACAGGAGGGGTCCTGGGTGGGCTGCTGTCAGGACTCTGTCCAGGCGTATTTCATACAGTCAATCACAACTTGGCCAGCTATCAGTCCAACTACAATCAACCTGTAGGACTGTCTCAAAAAAAAAAAAAAAAAAGACAACAAAAGCAAACACCCACACTCTACTTAAATTACAGGTTTGCTGCAACAGGTGACTCACACTTTCCAAACATATCTTGTGTAATATGTGGTTCTCCTTATCCACAAAACCATGAAACCTTCAAATGGCTTCACCATGTGGAAACCAAGCACCCTGAAATAAATGAAAAGACTGGAGTTTTTACAAAGGAAAAAATCATGAACACAAAGAACAGAAGCAATTAAATGAAGGCCATCCATTCACCAAATGTGTCTGCACTGAAAGGAGCCTCCCTGGTGGCCAGGGTGCTGCTAAAACTAAGTAATCCTTTCCTATTGGTGAAGAGTTGGTGCTGCTGTGGCTGAATAGCCTCTGCCATGAACTTTTAGGGTACATGCCACAGTTCAGAAGACAGGACATGCTCCTCCTTTGGCAGCACCAGAACTAGACAAACTGATGACACAGTACAGGGTGCTGAGGCACACTGTTAGACAAGTCTAGTGAGTCGCTGTGGCCCACACTCCAGGTGATGAGTCTTCTGATGAAGACAGGGCAACAGTGCTTGTTTTTGTGCAGTGTGTTTTTCAGGATGCACAAAAGGATACATTATATGAACTTCTGTCGCTAACCAGCACCACAGCTGTAGAAGTATTCTAGTCTGTGAACGACCACATAGAAGGAAAACTGAGACCCAGCGTGGTTAATTCCATAATCCCAGCACTTGGGAGGCTGAGGCAGGTGGATCATTGAGAGTTTGATACCAGCCTGGGTTACAAAGTGAGCTCCAGAGCAGCCTGAATTGCACAGCGAGACCCTGTCTCAAAAAAAAAAAAAATAGAATTGGTTCCTTTGCGTTGGTATATACATGGATGGAATGACTGCCATGACTAGACACTTTCTGCTTTCACCACTTGGGTCAAAGCACTGCAAATCTACATGCTGTGTCACCCAGAGAAATGTTGGCTAACTGAAAAACATCACCTGCACCTTATGCTTTCTATGATGTAATTAAAATTATCAACCACATGCCCTGAACTCACACGTATTGGCACAACTCTCTGAGATCAACACAGAACACAAATATTTTCTTTTACACACTGAAATGAGATGGTTTTCTAAAGGTAAAACTGGCCTGAATTCTTGAGTGGCAAAAGCCACTTAAGAGACTTTAGAACAGTTGCCACCGGCAACATATTTCAGAGACATACAATGTGTCATAATACTTGCTTACTTGTGTCACATACTCAGCTTGCTCACTGAACTCAGTCTGTCATTTCACAGAGTGACAACTGTGTTCAAGTTGAGAGATACAGTGACGGCATTCAAAGCCAAACTGATGATGATGGGGCAACAGGTCAATGTAGGTAGTTTTTAAAAAATATTATTGGTAGTGCATGTTGTAGTACACAATGATTACATTTACTATGGGGAATCTGTACATGCACATAACACATCTTAATGTTTTTGTACCTTTCCTCTCTGTCCCTGCTCCCTCTCTTGTCCTGCTCCATGTGCAAAAGCTCTATGGCCATTTAAAAAATAATTTTTTTAATCCATTTTTCTCTTTCCCTCTGTCCATCGCCTGCTGTTCTTCTCATTTGAAAAAGAACTCCCTACTTCCTGTTAATTTTTATTATGCTCTTTATTTATATTTTGGGTCTCTCATAAAAGAGAAACCATGCAATATTTAAACTTGTATGTCTGATTTATTTCACTTAACATTATGGTCTCAAGGTGCAGCCATTTACCTAAAAATATCTCAAGTTTACCTTTCTTAATGTCACAGAACTACTCCACTGTGTATAAACACCACATTTCCTTTATCCATTTATTTGTTGGTGGGCATACAGGCTGTTTCCAAGAATTAGAAATAAATTGTGCTGCAATACACATGAGCATGCAAACTTCTAGGAAGTGACTACTTATTTCAGTTACTCATTTTTTGACTGGACCGTTTATTTTGGGGGGGTAATTCTTTTGACTTTCATATATTGTAAATATTAGTCCTCTAAGGAATAACTGGCAAAAAATTTTCCCTCTGTATAGGCTGCCTCCTCACTTTGTTTCTTGTTTCCTTTACTGTGCGGAAGCTTTTAAAATTTGATATGATCCTATTTCTTTGGGTATCATCTCTTCACTTGAGGTTCTTTTCAGAAAGTTCTTGCCTATGCCTACTCATTAAGTGTTGGGGAACCACAAATTCACATTGGCTAGTTTTACGTACTTTCCTAAAGGATGACCCAAGGCTTGGGACTTTGGTATCACCCTTTTGAGAGTTCCCATTATCTCATTAGAGGTGGGCCATCCTCCCCCACCTACAAAGACTAACAGTAAGACCACTAAGACTAAAATCAAGACTAAGACTAAGACTACTAAGACTAAAGGTGATTCAGGATGAGATCCTCCTTAATTTACAACCACCACTGCCCTCTGAGTCATCTGATAATCCCCTCCTCAATAAATCCCAAGGTTTGTTCCTCATGAACAACTGGTCTTCCTGGCTCCCTGTGATAGTACCTGGCAGGAGATTGGGGCTCATTGCACGGGTCTCTGATAATTAGGAGTTTTACTATTTTATCTTCCAGCAGATTGTTTTTAACATTTAGATCTTTGACCCATTTTGACTTAGTCTATGATGAGAGATACAGGTCTAAACTCAATATTCTGCATATGGATATCCAATTGTCCTAGCACTGTTTACTAAAGAAGCTATCCTCTCTCAGTGTGTATTTTTGGTCTCTTTGTCAAAGATCGAATAGCTAAATGTGCCTGGAGTTGTTTCCGAACAGAATCTTCTATTTTGTTCCACTGATCCACAAGTGCCAGTATCATGCTGTTTTTGTTACTGTAGCTTTGTGATATAACTTCAGATCTGGGACTGTGAGACTTCCTGCTTTCCTATTGTTATCCAGAATTGCTTTTGCTATTTTGGGTCTCTTCCGATTCCCTGTGGTTTCTGGAATGTTTTCACTAGATCTGTGAGAAATGCTATTTTCATTGTGATTGTGTTAAATTTATGTATTAGTATTGGAAATCCTACCAATTTTTACTATGTTGGTTCTGCCTCTTAAGGAAAATTGGATCTTGTTCTATATTCTGATCTTATGTTCAATCACCTTTTTCAGAGTGATATAATTTTCTTCTAGACATCTTTCACTTCCTTGGTTAGATTGGTTCTTAAGTATTTGATTTTTCGTGATGCTACTGTGAATGGTACAGTTTTCCAAATTTATCACTGAGTTCATTACTAGTGTATAGGAACACTACTGATTTTTGTGTTTACTTTACATACTACTACATTGCTGAATTTGGTTATTAATTCTAGGAGTCTTTTACTGTTTTCTAGCTTGGGCTACTAAATATTATGTAACTAGAGCTTGCTCTTGTTTACCTAATTACACTTGGTGAGCACTCTGTATCTGTAAAAGTCTACTTGCTTTCTTTTTTCCCCACACTATGTGGCTCTATCAAAGCTATGCAGCAACCTTCTGCTATTAAAAATTATGATACAATGAATAACTGTCTACATACCACTTTATACTCATGGTAAATGCAACCTTAAAATAGCTTCTTAGAAGTGGGTTTGTGGGTCAAAAAACTACAATTTTATTAGCAACTGTTAAATGTACACTTTCAATGGAAATGTACACTGTTCCAGGTTTTCAAAGTCTCAAACAGGGTACATACTGACAAATTTTTGGATTGTTGCCCAGTAGATGAAAAATAGCTCTCTCAGTATAGTTTTAATTGGTATACTCCTTGTAAGGCTTAATATGTTTCTTACAAAAGCCATTTGCATCTGTAGCACACTACTGTTCATCTTCATATCTTCATATATTTATACACATAGAAAGAAATTTAAAATTACATTCAGCAGAATTAAGAGTAATACTGGTATTAGGAAAGCAACACTTTTCTTAAAACTAAACATATAGGCTGGGTGTGGTGGCACTTGAGGCTGAGGCAGGAGGATTGCTGAGTTCGAAGTCACCTTGGACTACAAAGTGAGCTCAAAGCCAGCCTGAACTACACAGCTGAGACCTGTCTCAAACAAATAAAAAATAAACAAATAAATAAATATAGAACTGCTAAGTTCATTCAGATGATTCTTAGTGCAAAAACATAAATACAAATGTAAAAATTAATATAATGAAAGAAATATAGAGGGGCCACAGCCAAGTGTGGTTGTGCAGGCCTGTAATACCAACATTTGGGAGGCTGAGGCACAAGGATCATTACAAGTTCGAGACCAGCCTGGACCACAAAGTGAGCTCAAGGCCAGCCTAAGCTATATTGCAAGACTGTCTCGAAAAGGGGGGCCAGAGATTTAGCTCAGGCACAGCACCTGGTTTACCCCGCAAATTATATACACACACACACACACACACACACACAATGAATTTATTTGCTTTCTTTGATTTCATACTTATATTTTTAAAATCTTGAAATGTAAAACTGACTTGGAAATGTCAATATAGCCAAATAAACTTTTTCTTGCCCTTTGTCTGCATGTGTGTAGTAAATATGCCTGTGATGCTGAATATATAATACAGGACCTCAAACATACTAGCAACAGCCTATCACTGACCTTATATACCATACTGAGAAACAATTGAGCTTTTAAAATTACTTTTTTTAAGTAAATAAATAAATACACAAAGTAAATAAATAAATAAAATAAAATAAAAGTACATTTCCTAATTCTGCTCAGGGCCTATATGTAATCACATCCCAAGTGCGCCTTAGTTCTTCGGCTGCTAACATTCCTTTAGTAATGGAAACAGTTGATTCCAAATCTCAGGCAGACTTCTGCTGCAGTGTAAACTGGTACGTCTGGTTGTGCTAGAAGGCGAAAAATAGTAAAACAGGATAGGAACAAATTTAAACCATCTGAAGAGCAAAAGGAATAAAAACTCACTAAAATACAGGTTTTTAAAAATCTGTTAGTTCATAGAATGTGCAACAAACTAATCCTTTTTGCCACAAATATTGGTGACTACCATGCCAACTTTAGCTCTAAAAACCTAATTAAAGCTGGGTATAGTGATACATTCCTATACTCCTGGCACTCAGAGAGGGCATCCTGTACTACAGAGTTTAATACCAGCCTGAACCTCATAGCAAGACCCTATCTCCAAAAAAAGGTGCTAATTAAAAGGAATAAAACAATTCCAAAGCTTTCCTCAAGTACTCTAAAAACTACACAGTCTACTTAGGAAGAGTTTTATCATACAGAAACATGTAGTCAACGTTATTAGAGAAACTAGCATTTTATAACCATTATAAAGAAACCAATTTATTAATTTAGCATCAGTAATGCTAACATCAAGCAGACAGTGGTTGTTTACACTTATAATGTCAGCACTCTGGGGAGCTGAGGCAGAAAGACTGGAAATTCAAGTTCAGCCTGAGCAACCTAGCCACAGTCGCAAAATGAAAAATAAAAGAAAAAGATCTGGGACTGTAGCTCAGTGTGAAGACACTGTGAGGAATCCCTGATACATACTACCCAATAATAAAAAAATCCCTTTTGAATGGTTTTGTTACCAGTTCATTAACCTTGTAAAATTTTTCTAACTTGATTTTGAACTAAGATAACTACAGAGATGGTGACCATAATGAAACATACTTAATGACTCTTGAGCAGATACAGATTAAAAAAAAGAGAAGCCTAGGAAAATGATGGAAACCATGAATGCTCAACATAAAAAAGAAATAGAATCCATGAAACAGATTCAAACAGACAACCAGGAGATTAAAAATTCCACTGAAAGTCTACACAGCAAGAATGCAGACTGGTGAAACCACTGTGGCAATCAGTTTGGAGATTCCTCAGCAAACTAGATCTAGAGGTCCCATTCAATCCAGCTATTGGATTGATGATCTGAAAACACCATATTACAGGGATATATGTGCACCCATATTCACAGTGGCACAATTTATAATTGCTAAATTGTGGAAGCAATCCAAATGCCCATCCATTGAGAATTGGATAAAAAAAATTGTGGTACTTTTTTTATATACTGGAATATTACTCAGTTGTAAGGAAAGATAAACTTCAGGCTTTTATAGGTAAATTGTCACAACTAGAGACCATACTCATAAGTGAAATAAATTAGACCTGCATATGTAAGCAACGTATTGTCTCACTAGCGTGAGTAAAAACTAGGAGGTATGACAGACATTGTGAAATGAAAGGAAAATGCAGAAATGTAAGGGCCTACTGGGGTGTGGGAAAGCAGAAGGGAAAGAAGTGGAAATTATATAAGTATGTATATACAGGATAGCTAACAGTTATACTACTGTCTTCTACTGCTTTACTGAAAGGAACAGTTGATTACTTGTTTGATCAATATTGTATGTCTCTACTTGTTTTCCTGAGAAACCACTTTGAAGATATCAATAATAATACAACCACTGTTAATTTCCTACCACTTTGTCTGTAACTCTGTATTGTTTGTATTGTTCTTATGCTATTTTGTAAATGGATGTCTGCCTGTTAATGTTTTCCTTCTTTTATTTTTAAAAGAAAAAGGTTAATGTTTTCCTTCTTTTATTTTTAAAAGAAAAAGAAAAAAAAAGTCTACACAGCAGAATGAGACGATGTGAAGACAGAACATCAGATAGAGAAGACAGGATTGTGGTTAGCCATCATGAAAAGTGTTTAGCCATCATGAAAAGAAATATTTCTTAAAAATAGCAAGGAGTACTGGGTGGAGTGGTACATGCCTATAAGCTCTCCAAAGGCTGAGGCAGGAGTATCATTCCAAGTTAGAGGCCAGCCTAAGCTACACAGTGAACTCAAGGTCAGCCTGAACTACACAGGGAAACTGTCTCAAAAAAAAAAAAAGCAAGACCATAAAGAATCAATCCAACAGCTGCTACATGATGCAGAGGAAATAACTTAAGGTTGACTGAAGTCAATGAAAAAGGAGGAGGCAGCATGACATTAAAGAAAAAAAAAAAAAAACCCTGTTCACAAAAGTAATGACACAGCCAGGCGTATCCTTGGGAGTTGGAGACCAGGGTTACAAGGTAAGCTCAAGGCCACCGTGAACTCCATAGGGAAACCCTGTCTCAAAAAGACCAAAAAAAAAAAAGAATGGCAGAAAACTTCCAAAGCAGAGAAAAAGAATTTGAGGCACAGTGAGGCATATAGAACTCTTAACTAGCCATGATTAGAAACAAAAACAAAAATACACTACAATAAGGCAGTATAATAGATTCCAGCCGGGTGTGGTGGTGCAGGCCTGTAATCACAGTACTCAGGAGGCTGAGGTAGGAGGATTGTTGTGAATTCAAGACCAGCCTGGGCTACAAAGTGAGCTCAAGGCCAGCCTGAACAGCATAGTGAGAGGGACCCTGTTTCAAAAAGACCAAAAAAAAAAAAAAAGCAAAACTGTCAAGATTCCAGAAATTCAACAAATTCAATACAAGAAGGAATACTAAAAGCTGTTACAGTAAAGAAACAAATCACTGCTACAGCAAAGCCAATCAGAATCACAGCAGACTTCTCAACACAAACCCTCAAGTCAAGGAAAGATTGGACTTGAAATATTTCAAGCCATAAAAGAAAACAACCTCCAACCACATTGCTGTGCACAGCAAAACAATCTTTCAAAGTAACGGAGAAATAAGTAAAAATACTTCCAAGGCAAAGAACATGGAAAGAAATTCATGACCAAACCAGCACTCCAAATGTTCTGAAGGACATCCTAGAAAGAGAACACGGACTACAACTCTGTGAAACCCAACAGAATGAACCTAACAGGCAAGGCAAGTAATTAAACAGAAGGTGGGAAAAAAGAGCCAACAACTGGAAAATCAAGTAACAAGGGTAAATCAATAGGTATCAGTTATAAGCATCAATGTGTCAATTCACCAATCAACTGAAGATAATGCAGTGAAGAAAAAACAGCCTTTTCAATGACAATGCTTGAAAAGGTGAGTATCCACATGTAAAATTAACTGATATACACTTCATACAAAAATTAACTCAAAATTAATCATAACCCTAAATAACCCTATGAAACTTCAAGACAACAGAGAAGAAAGTACCTTAAAGTATTTCTTAGATATGACAGAAAAGAACAATTCGCAAAAGGTAAACTGACCTTCATCAAAACAAAACATGACTGTCCCATGGAGAAACAAAGGTGGCACAAAAAAGGTACAAGATGGGCAAACTTTTGTTTTGCCAGGAAGAGTTCTCCAAAACGGAGGCATGTGAAAGGACACAAACATCAGCCTAACAGAGTTTTTGCTGCCTAAACTGAGACACTCTGATTATGGTTTTGTGATACATAATAACTGATAAAGGCAAGCATCATCACAAGTGGAGGTCAAGAGTTGTTTGGTAACAGAATAGTCACACAGACCCCAGTGTATTTCCTACAGGGTTACTTATTAACCAGAAAAGGGGGCCACAAATATAGCTCAGCAGCACAGTGCCTTGCCTGGCAAGCACAAGGCCCTGAGTTTGATTCCTGATCCCCGCCCCAAAAAAGAAGAAAAACAGAAAAAGGGCAGACAGATATTGTTACAATGCAGAAACCTGGCAGTAAGACATAAAACAGGATCAAAGTGAACGAGAATAATGGGAAATAGGTGATGACATTCAGCCATATTAATCTTAAGCTTACTTTTAAGACATCAAAAAGCCATCGATATTTACATCATCTTGCCTTCACCCGTTTACAGTAGAAAAACCATTATCTCCCCTATCCAAAATCACCAACCCCACCATTGGCACTCCAGATGATTCCCTTCAGTCCTTTTCAGAAGCCTCAAACCGTCACATATCAAGGGCCTAGGATGTAGCTCAGTGACAAGCACAAGGCCCTGAATTCAATTCCTGACACCAAAAAAGAAAAAAAAACCCCACAACCCAATCACATATCTCTTCTTTTATATTCTTAGTAACTGACCCGAGTAGATTCTTTCCACTTTGAAAATGGTACTCAACCTCCTTTCCTTTCTCAAACAAGAAATCCTCAACTCCCTATGTGTCCTCTCAGGTATTGCTTTATCCCTTGTTATGGTTTGTGTCTGGACTTCCCTGTTAAGCTTCATGAGGTCATAGGTGGGGCCTTTTCAGAGTTGGCTGGATCTAGAGTGTGTAATGCTAGAATTAAAGGTGTGTGATTACTAAAACAGTGCATTGATTGGCTTGGCATAGTTATGGGTGTGGGCAATGGGAAGGCTCTCCCTGGGTGTGAGCGCTACCCACCCTAATTGCATATGACCTGGACAGAACATGAAGGACAGAAAGAGGGCTGCAGTGGGGACTTCCTGCTTGCTTCCTAATTACTTCACTGTTTTGCTGTCTTTCTTTTTTCTGCTCACCATGACCTGTTTCTCCCCTGTGATGCTTCCTTGCCATGCCACTCTCCCTTGGGGCCAGCCAACTGTGAACTCAAACCTCTACAAAAATGTGGCTTTCATAACATCACACTTTCCTGGTTTTGTCCAACTTTTTCTCAGTCTCTTTTGTGGGTTTCTCCTAGTATAGTACAGTAGACACTACCCTATGTGATTTTCTCACTGTTAACCAGTGCAGAAGAACAGAGCAGAAGAAAACTTAACAGAAGGGTCAAAGAAGTGGGAGAACCTAATACCAAAACATGGGTGGGAAAGCTGTTCAGAAAAGATTACTGAGAACAAGTGAAGTCACATGACAAAGAAATAAGGTCTAGATGATCAAACACAAGAAGAAACATGTTAGTCAACATGCACCAGTACAAAGACAGACTCTAGAAATCTCAGGTACTACAGCCTCTCTTCCTGTTACATGTCATGTTAGATATATAAATTAAGACATGCCAGGCAAAATAAATTCCACGCATAGTCTAAGTAAAATAAAGATCTTCTAGTAGTCATGATTTCTCATGACTACAGATGAAATTTTCTTTTACATTTCTTCGTTTTTTTTTCCCCCCAGTACCAGGGATCAAACTCAGGACCTTGCACCTGCCAGGCAGGTGCTTATTCCACTGAGCTATATCCACAACCCTAAATTTCTTGTAATAGGAGTACTTATGTACTGTTGGAAGAAATCAGAACAAAGTTTTCTGAGAGATAAGTAGCTTTATAATTCCATGAGGAGTATGTAAGGGTCTGAGGATGAAATTCCTGTAACAGAACTCTTGTCTGGCACGCACAAGCCCCAGGTATAATCCCCAGCACCCCCCAATAAATAAATAAATAAATAAATGCTTTAAAAGACTAAGTCAAAACAAAATTTAATAACCACCCACAGAACATTAAGACAACTCAACTGATCATACTGTCACTGAAAACACAAATATTTAAGCACACATTCCATATATATATTGTATATACCTACACTATGTACCTGGACTATAGCACTACTATATTTGGTATCTAGTATATAAACATAAGACATTTTTTACAGAATAAAATAAAAATAAAACACATATTTTCAATGCTGATCATGATCTATCAAATAATCCTCTAAGACACTAAATAATGCACACTTCCATGACAAAGGATATCAATCAATTTCAGAGTTCTCTTGCTAATTTTAGGTCCAGGACTTCTTAGATCCGGTTAGATAATCACTACTGTTCACCTGATAAGACTGGTAAGTGCCTACAAAGAGCAGGCTCTGCCACTGTAGTACTATTGTGCTTGCAAATGAGTATTCCTCATAGCTGAAAATCAGACTTCAAAGATTAAAATAATTCAAGGTTGTTGGAAAATGACAACTCCATCAACTATATAGTTGATAAAATCAAACTAAAATGGACAACAAAGGTTATATATATAGCTGTCTATGGAACAAAAATCTTGTCACTAAATTCTATATTCAAGTTCCAAGAATGACAGGTATATACCCATTTACACAACAATGGGCAGTTATCAAAAATGAGCACCCAATTTCTCTGTGCTGTCTTTTGTATTACCCAAAACTGATGTGGGGACAGACCACAAGAAACCTAACTTGATAACAGACTTAAATGGAATTACAGCATCTCTTTGCCATTAACTGGGATTCAGGACCACTTGCTACAACTTTTATACATGTGTCCTACATGCTGTAAATTAGAAACTTCTGAAGGTACTGAAACTGAGGGGTTTTTTTCAGCAGCATCTAAATAGAACTTCCCTAGGAACTGAGATTAGAAGGTTTAAACCAGGCATGGTTACACCAGCCTGTGATGCCAGCACTCAAGAGGCTGAAGCAGGAGGATCTCTGCAAGTTCAAAATCAGCCTGTACTACTGTTATGATGGTTGATATATTGTGTCAACTTGAGCAGTCTAGAAGTTACTAAGTAACTCAGCAGTCCTATATGCCAGTTCAAGATCAGCCTGTGCTACTGTTATGATGGTTGGTACATTGTGTCAACTTGAGCAATCTAGAAGTTTAATTAAGTAACTCAGCAGTTCTATATCCTGGGGGGGAAAGCACATACCCTTACCGCTCTAGGATGTTGTTCACTGTGTCAACTTTAAAAAGTTTAAAAGTTCAACTAAGTGACTCAGCAGGGGGCCAGGGTTCTTACTTTGTATTCATCCTGAGCCTGTACAAAAGGAGGGGATGGAGATTGTGTGAGTGCTACATCTCTCCCAAATTGGGGTCACCTGCTTACAATATAAGGAGGAAAGAGGCTTGTTCTCCCACCCCCTTTTGCTCTTGCTGATTTTGCTATCTTCTGCTGCCTTAAACTGTTGTCCCTGTGCCATGTCCCACCCTGCCTTGGAGCCAGCTGCATATGGACTGAAACCTCCACAAACTGTGAGCTAAATAAACCTTTCCTTTCTTAATTTTGGGTGTCAGGTATTTTGTCTCAGCATCAAGAGAAAAGTAACCAAACAGAATTTGGTACCAGAGAAGTGGGATCGTTGCTGTGACTATACCTGACCATGTGGTTCAACAGCCTTTGGGAAGGGCTCATGGAAGAGTTTGGGAAGGTTCGGAGATGTCCCCTAAAAGAACTTAGGCTGTTCTGTACGGGTGATTCTGGTCAGAGTTCAGAAGATGAGAGAAGGATGATAGAAATCCTGCTGTTAAAGACCAGATTCCGGAGGTTTCTGCTGGGATGAAGTACTGCATTGTGTGTGTTGGAGTCCACATAAAGTGTGTTATGGCTTGGCAGAAAGTTTGTCGGCATTTTACTTGTTTCCAGAAACTGCCTGGGGCTGAGATTAGGGGCAGTGGACTAATCTGACAAAAGAAATTTTAATGCAGTCAAATACTGAGGAGATGGCATGGCTATTAGTAGAGGTTTTCAGCCAGATTTATGTTGAGAATCAAGAGCAAAGAGCCCAGCAAAAAGGTTTAAATGAGTCTAGCCAAAAGGGAAGCTCCAGTCAAGCTATGGACTGCAAAGATAGAGCTGAGGAGATCTCAACTGCTAAGAACAGGAGAATAGAAAAGATGGCCTGAGGGTATCACAAAATCAAACAAGTCCATGCTTTATAGCTTCAAAGCTGCAAAGGTGAAAGACGTTGCTCTGAGGAAAAAGCTGCAGAGTGTAATGTTCCAGAATGGCAGCAGTGTAGAAAAAATGTTCCTCAGAATTAGATTCAGAGTGCCCAGCAATCCAGGCACCTAACCCCCACAGCCAATAGAGGAAAGCCTGGCTACTGCTCTAGCAGGCAGCAGATCTTGGCATTATCCATGTGGCACTGGTCTTAGGTGCATGCAGAATGCAGGAGTTGTGAAGTTAAAAAGGCTTCTACCTTGATTTCTGAAGGCTTAGGAGGCCAGGCAGTGTGCCCCTGAGAGGGCAATATGTGTAGCTGTGAGTGAGAAGCCTAAGGTGCAGTGGAGACCTCAGGAAGTTGGAAAGCCAGAAATGTGGATCATCTAAAGAAAGTTACAAGGAGAGAACACACACAGCAGGCCTAAAGTGCGATATGGGTGGAGTCACGCAAGCCCTCTGGAGCTCACAACTTGCCAGAGATTGATTCAGATGCTGGATATCGAACTCCAGGACTTAATGTTTGCCCTGCATTTGGAACTTGCTTTGGTCCCATTCCTTTGTATTCTCGTTTGTAACTTTTGAGATGAAAATGTTTATTTTGCGCCACTGAATGCTCGAAGTGTTTCCTTTGTACAGGGGCTTACAACTAAAGAGTTGGTCTTATATCTTTGAGAAGACTTGGGACTTGCATGACTTTTCAGCAATGCTGATACTGTTAGGACTGTGGCAACTCTTGTTAGATGGACTAAATGCCTTTTGCATAGAGGGTTGTGCATGAGTCTTTGGGGGGAACCAGCGGCAAAATGTAATGATTCTAATATAATGTTGACAGACTTAACATTCTTAAAGACTGTTAAACCTGTGTTACAATGTTCAAGTTGTAAAATGATAAAAATAATGTCTTTGTATCTGAAAACTAGTTTAAACAATGTCTCTGATTGTCAAGTTGACCGGGGTGGATTATTATAGGTGATATTGTGTCAACTAGAGAGGTCTAGAAGCTTAGCTAAGTAACTCAGCAGTTCTACATGCTGGGGTGAAAAGGACATGCCCTTACCAATGTTGTTCATTGTATCAACTTAAGAAGTTTAAAAGTTCAACAAAGTGACTCAGCAAGGGGCCAGAGTCCTTAACTTTGTATTTATCCTGAGCCTGAGTAAGAATAAGGCATGGAGATTGTATGAGTGCTACATCCCCACTGGGTGAGGGTAGCCTGTTTGCAATATGAAGGAGGAAAATAGGCTTGTTCTCCACCCTCCCCACTCCAATCCCACCTGTTTGCTCTTGCTAATTTTGCTGTCTTCTGGTGCCTTACACTGTTGCCCCTGTGCCATGCCTCTCTGCCTTGGAGTCAGCTGATTATGGACTGAAACCTCCACAAACTGTGAGCTAAATAAACCTTTTCTTCCTTTTTTTTTTTTTTTTTGCGGTACTGGGGATCGAACTCAGGACCCTGCGCTTGCTAGGGAAGCGCTTATTCCACTGAGCTATATCCCCAGCCCAAACCTTTTCTTCCTTATTTTTGAGTGTCAGGTATTTTGTCTCAGCAACTAAAGAAAAGTAATGGAGATAGCTACATAGTGAGTTCAAGGGCAGGCTGACACTTTGTCTCAAAATTAAAAAAAATTTTAATGCCAGACACCTCCAAATAGACTGCCATAATCTTCAGTCTTTTCATAGATGTCTTACTTGCAAACATTAAGACCCATAAACCTACTCATCAAGTATATTATAAGTTATACTGCAATCTTTAGGATGGAGGAAACAATAGGATCTTCAGTATAGAAATGTCATCTTCATGGCACTGTACTTCATACAGTACAAGGGATTGGGTGACTTGGAGCAAACAGGAGGCAAAAACACAGTTCATATTCCACTTCCTATGGCATTCATACATCAGTGCTACATATGCCAAAAAGACATTTTCAAACCCATACCAAGCTACTGTTTGGGCTTATGGCTGCTGGATTCCTACCCTCAGGATATTCCTTACAGTATATACACAGTCATTTGACATGCTTATTCATATAACCATGACAATCTACACAGTATCTTGCAGCTTAATTACTGAAAAAATTCCAATGTTTTCTCTCATCTTAATGGATTAAACTGATCTAGTGTGTATTTAATACAGCAAGAAAATTTAAGAAAGGACTCAAAGTTATAGGAAGAGATTGAGATTCTTGTTCATCTAGATGATTAACTTGGTGAGGTCTCTAAGAAAAACTAAAAGGAGAAATTTAAAAATTTAAGAACCAAAGTTGGCAAATTACCCACATTTGAGTACATAAAAATTTTAAAGACACAATACATTAAAAAACAGTCCTCTGACATCAACCTCCTACCTGGACACAGTAACTAGTACAGATAGACACTTTCTTTTCTTCCACACACTACAACATGAATGTAACTAGGAAAAGTAATTCTTTAGGGGTGACTTTTAAAGCACTACACAATAGGCAGTGCATTACTGTCATCCCTAAGAAAAGGGAAACTCAAGTGAGCCCCCCAAAAGTCTTTATTTTATGGTCTAAGTAGGGACTGTTTTCTGACTATGATCAAAGCAAAACACAGTTAAGATGCCAGCAAGAACTTGGTGTGAGAACCAGACAGAACATGTAGGAAAAAGCAGTGGGGAAGGGAGCTAAAGACAAAGAGTGCCAGCAGTCTAGGTAGGTTTGCCACCTCCTCGGTGGAAAGCTCCCCTGCGGGTATACAGCAGGACTATGGGAAGTTACCCACTGAGCTGTTGCTAAGGGACTGCCAGGAGAAGAGTCACTGGGGCCAAACAGGAACAAAGAGCAAACAAAAAGATGGTGGTCTTCAACTAATCATACCAACAATTTCTTCAAATGTAAGTGGACTCCACAATTAAAGGCAAAAATTGCCAGCCTGGATGAAAAGACAAGATAAGCTGTCTACAAGACACGTTCTACATACACAGGAATAAAAGGAGAAGTGTAACACTCAAACAACAGGTAAGAAACTGGCAGAGCTGCATCAGCATTAAACAAGGAAGCGATGGAAAGCAGTAGAGCCGGGTGTGGTACTGCACACCGATAATTCCAGCACTGGGGCGGGGGGTGCTGAGGCTTGGGAGGATTGCTGCAAATCTGAGACCAGCCTGGGCTACTAAGTTTAAGGCCAGCTTGAACTGCAGAGTGAGGCCCTGTCTTAAAAAGACAACAACAACAAGAAAAACATGAAGAAAAGAAAAAGAGCAGTATGACAAAGAGTTTTCATGATGTTAAAAAGGTATACAATTTATCAGTAACAAAGCCTGAAAATATAGTAAAAACTAGCCAGATCAAAAGAATAAACAATCGTGAACCAAAATGCTAAGCCCAGTATGGTGGCACACGTTTATTATCCCAGCACTTGGGAGGCTGTGGCAGCGGGATTGCTGTGCGTTTGAGGCCAGCCTTGACTACAAAGTGAGTTCTTGGCCAGCCTGAAGCACATAGCGAAACCCCTTCTCAAACAGACAAAAAAAAAAAAAAAAAAAGACAAAAAAAACAAGGAGGGGGCTGGGGATATAGTTCAGTGGCACAAGTGCCTGCCTGACAAGTGCAAGGTCCTGAGTTGTTCAATCCCCAGTACCACACACACACACACACACACACACACACACACACACATACAAAAGCTAACATTCTCCTTTATATAAGGAACAGTAATACACCTCCTCAAAAAATATACATGAATAAACTGAGTATAGTGGTACACACCCATAATCCCAGCACCTGGAAGTCTAAGGCAGAAGGATTGCTGTGAGTTCAAGGCAAGCCACCTACGAAATGAGACCCTGTCTTATAAAATTAAAAAAACATGCATACGTACATACACACACACACATACACAATACGGTGACATTCATAGAACAGAAACTGTAGTAAAATTCTTTTCAAACGTCGAAGATAATAGTATGTAATGCCGCAGCCATAGTTAATTCCTATAATTTCATTTTGAGGGCACGTATTGTTTTTGTTGTTCTTGTATTGTTTTTTGTGTTCATCAATGTTTTGTTTTCTAAAGAAATTATTTTCAAATGCACATAGAAAAGTCACCAAAGAGACAATATGTGGGGACCGGATATAGCTCCTCAGGACAGTGCCTGTCTGCCAGGCACAAAGTCAAATTCAATTCCCAGCACCGAAAAGAAAATTTTTAAAAAAAAAATCTTATACAGTATGCTTTTCTGGCTATAAAGGAGTAAGTTATTTATAAAATCACCCACATGATTATAAATTAACATACTTCTAATCAATGCACATATCAGCCACAGAAGAAATCAAAAGAGAAGTTAAAATTATTGTGAATGGAATATTAATGAAGATATAACACAAAATTTGTTTTGGATTGCAAACAGTGGTTAAAAACCCAAATGTAGCTGGGCATGGTGGCAAACACTTGTAATCCCAGCATTAGAGAGACTGAGGCAGGAGGATTGCTACTGCTGCGAGTCTGAGACCAGCCTGGGCTACAAAGTGAGTTCAAGGCCAGCCAGAGCTACATAGCAAAATCCTGTCTCAAAAGAATAATAAGTAAAAAAAAACAAAAAACAAAATAGGCATCTAAAACACAAGCAAGTGGGGTATGCTCAGAGCAGGTGACCTGAAGAATGGCTTCTGTATTTACAACATACCCAACAGGAACTTAGGGTCACTGTGACAAGGGGCACAAAGCTTGTGACTTCCTTCTGAGCAAATGTCTCCCATATATATGTACTCCACACACTTCCACATGACTTCTGGATAGTGCTGGTGGGACGGCACTCAGTAAAGGAGCTACAGCACTTAGCGGGAGAGGTGGATTTTTTGTGTGCATGGGCTTTTTGAGACAGGCTCTCACTATGCAGTTCAGACTGGCTTTGAGCTCACTTTGTAGCCCGGGGTGCCCTTGAATTTGGAATGATCCCTCTGCCTCAGCCTCCTGAGTTCTGGGATGATAGGCATGCTCCACCACGCCCGGCTAGTAGTAAACATTTTGAACCTGTCCAGTGTATCCATGAGTTATCTGTTGGTAGTCCTAGAAGTAAAGACGTTGAATTTCTATTCTCAATAAATTAAAAATAGTAACAACAAAACACAATAAAAACAAAACCACCAAAAGTTAGTTGACAAGCCTCTGGGAATATAGTAACAAGAAAAATAGAAACAGGAATTACAAATAAAGCAAACATAGATTTCACTCAGGTAAAAGGATGAGAGAATATTGTGAGCAAATTTATGTCAATAAACGTAACAATTACATGGACAATTTTCTTTAAATTATTTACCAAAATGAATGAGAATATAAAATCAAGGACCGTATATTAAAGCATGAATTACTAATCAAAAAGGAAAACTCCAAGCACAGATGACTTTTCTGGTGATTTCTGTCAGAGCTCCATAAAAACTCTTTCAGAAAATAGAGGCAGAAAATGTAGTCTACATTGTGTGGTCAGTGTTTCCTTCGTACCAAAATCAGATAAAGATACAACAATACTATATGACCAATATTCTTCACACATAAAACTCTTTAACAAAATATTATCAAATCAAATCTGGAAGTATGCAAAGAGAATAATACAGCTTGGCATAATGACTCGTGCTTATAATCTCAGCACTCTGGATGGTGAAGGGTGGAACTCCAAGTCTGAGCACAGCCTAGGCAACTCAGTGACAATCTGTTTGAAAACAAAACAAAATTTAAAAGCGGGGGAGGGCGGTAGGGGTGATGCAACTTAATGGGAAGACCCCAGTTTCATACCACACACACACATGCGCACACACATACATCTCCATCTATCAATCTAATCTATTTATCAATCAATCAATCATGGCCAAGAGAAGTACGCACATGTCAAGAATGCAAAACTGGCTTAACATCTGAAGATCAATGTACTTTGCACATAAAGAGGAAAGAAAAAAAAGACAAAAATTATATGATCATTTCACAAAGTGCTTAACAAAATTTATGAATTGTGGTAAAAATGCTCAGCATACTAGTAAGAGGGAACATCTTCATTTTAATAAGCATCTACAAAAAAATTAAACCATGTCCAGTGGCAGTCAACCATAATTCCAGATACTCTGGAAGCTGAGGTACGAGGATTGTTGAGTCCAAAGCCAGCCCAGATAATATAAAAAGACTACATCTCAAAAACAAAAAAATTTATTGGGCTGGACTAGGGATACATCTTAGTGGTGGAGTACTTGTTTAGCATGTGTGAAGCCCTGGATTGCATCCCCAACACTGAATAAAAGGAAGAAACGTGCCAAAAATATATTAACACCACTACCAACATAAATTAACAAGGCTAACATACTAATAATGAATAATTAAATACTTTCCTGCAAAGGACAGAAATAAGCCAAGAACAGCTCTCATTTAATACTGAAATCCAACTTCTACTGAATATTTTAATGGAACTGCTAGGTAGTACAAGATAAAAACAGAAATAAGTAAAACCATCTTCCTATAGTCTATACAGAGTAGAGGAAAAGTACTAGGTTTAATGATTGAATTTGGCAAAATAATGACATAGTGTTACATTTAATAATTAGATTTATCAAAATAATAAGATAAAGTTAATGGTATTTCAATATACTAACAATAGGAAATAAAATTTTTAAAATACCATTTGAGGGTAAAGCTGGAGGACTGTTGTTAAGTTTGAGGCCAGCCTGAGACACAGAGTGGTCCAAGTGGTAAAAGTGGTCCAGGGCCAGCATAAACTACATAGCAAGACTCTGTCTCAAATATACCATAAATAAATAAACAAATAAATAATAGGCAAGCCATGTACCAAATATTTAAACATTATAAAATACTTTAGCCGGGTGTGGTGGCACATGCCAGTAATCCCAGCACTCAAGAGGCTGAGGCAGAGGGATTGTTGCGAGTTTGAGGCCAGCGTGGGCTACAAAGTGAGTTCATGGTCAGCCTGAACTGCATCATGAGACCCTGTCTCAAAATGACAAAAATAAAATAAAATAGCAGGGCATGGTGGTGCACACCTGTAATCTCAGCACTTGGAAGGCTAAAGCAGGCTAGGATCTTTGCTAGTTCAAGACTAGCCTGGGCTACAAGGTGAGCTCAAGGCCAGCCTGAACCGCATAATGAGATCCTGTCTCAAAAAGACACACATGCTGGGCATGGTGGCGCATGCCTGTAACCCCAGCACTCGGGAGGCTGAGGCAGGAGGATTGTTGCGAGTTTAAGACCTGCCTGGGCTACAAAGTGAGCTCAAGGCCAGCCTGAATTGCATACTGAGACCCTGTCTCAAAAAGAAAAAAAAAACAAAAAACAAGACACAGACACACAAAAAACATACTTTAAAATGTGCAAACTAATACAAGGAAAACTGTCACTGCTTAGAGAAATTAAAGATCTAGAGATAAAACATTTTCACTGATGAGAACTGATGTTAAGATCACTGATGTTAAGATTACCCTCCAATTATTATCCAGATTAAATACAATTCCCATCTATGTAGAAATTGAAACAATGATCCTAAAGTTTATAAAAAATTAAATGATTTCAAAAAGCCAAAAGAATAAAAGTGTCCAATTTCAAATTTCGTTTAAAAAAATCTATAGTTTTCCCCAGCACCACTCTGAAGGAATGTCTATAGCAAATGTAACACAGTATACCAGTTTAAACATGTATTTTATCAATGAAATTCCAATTTTAAGTACCCAAGGAAATAAAAACATGCACACAGAGACTTTTCTACAAACATCTATACACTAGCTTGCCCTTATCTACAGAGGATATATTCCAATCTACCCTAGTGGATGCCAGAAATCAAGCACAGTACCAAACTATTGGTAGTATTTCCTGTAATACACATCAATGACAAATTTTTAATTTATAAATTAGGCACAATAACCGACTATGAAATAGAAGATACTGAAGTAAATTATGTGAATATTGTCTCTCTCAAAATCTTATTCTACTGTTCTCACTCTTTTTGTGATGTCAGGTGGTACAATTCCTGTTTCACAAGATAAAGTGACATGAATACTACAGGCATTATAATGTACTACCATTAGGCTACCCCTTACACATAAATATAAGCCCTATGATACAAGGACAGCCAATCTGATAACTAGGGATCCTAAGTGACTAATGGGTAGATGAAATTATAGAGCATATATGCTGGACAAAGGAATGATTCATTTACATCCCGAGCAGGATGGAACCACATTTATCCATGCTACTCCATGCTACTGCACACACATACAATCCCAACACTGGGTTTGCTACTCTTGGTTGACTAGTATGTCAACTTCATATCCATCTTATACTGCACAATTAATGTTACAGGATTTCCAAAAGATGTGTTTCAGGGAAAAAAAAAAATCTAAACTTTCACCTTTCTTCTTGATAGGTCAAAACTGAGTTGGCCACCCAACTTTACCTTGTAGTTATTAGAGAGTTTAGACAAATGTTCTTAATGTGGGCTGGTTGGCTACAACTGTTTCTAAACAATGACAAAATATACTTTCTCTGTTCTTTTTTTGTTCTGTTTTTGAGAAAGGGTCTTGTTATGCAGTTCAGGCTGGTCTTAGGCTCACTCTGTAGCCCGGGCTGACTATGAACGCACAACAATCCTCCTGTCAGCCTCCCAAGTGCTGGGATTACAGATGTGCACCACCATGCCCAGCTGCTTTATTTTCTTTAAATGTTTTTAATTGCATTTTTTTATGAATCCCTTTTAGGATGGGGTACATGAGTACTTTATAGAAAAGAAAATAGTCTGATGGTGTTGACAACTACCATTCTAACCCTTGAGTTATGACTTAATTTTATAGAATTCAGTTATGGTCAATTGTATTTTAAAATTCCAGCAGTGAGTGTGGAGCCATCAACTTGATCAGCTTTGGGATCATGATATTATTGGTGTGCATTTCTAGGTTGTCAGTGTGGGTCACATGAAGGGACCTTTGGGGTTTATAAACCCTTGCCACTTCTTCCTTCTGACTGTTCCCCTCTTCTGCTTCCTGGCTGCCATGAAACCAGCAGTCACATTTCTGCCTTTCCACAGAGATCACAGACTGCATCCCCTAAAACTCTGAGCCACATGAAACTTTGCCAAGGTTTGTGTATTTCCCCCCCAAACCTTCAGGTGGTCCTAAGGGGCAGGCTTTTGGAAGACAGCTTGTCAAACCGGGACCTCTTGTTTTCATGCTCAGAAACAGAGCTACCTATGCAGCCTGGGTCCAGGGTCCTCACTTTGTAAACATCTTCAGCCTGTGCAAGAGGGCACAGAGACCACGTGACCCCTACACCCTAGGGTGGGCAGCCTGCATACAACGTAAGGGAGGAAAGAGGCTTGCTGTCCCCTTTTGCTCCTGCTGTTTTTACTGTCTTCTGCTGCCTTGAACTGTTGTCGCTCACCATGCCACCTGCCTTGGAGTCGATTGATTACAGACTGAAACTTTCACAAACTGAGCTATTAAATAAACCTTTCCTCCTTTAAATTTAAGTGTCAGGTATTTTGTCTCAGCAAGGAGAGAAAAGTAACCAAGACACTCCCCTCCTTTAAAACCAGTTATTACATCCCAACGGAAGGAATACAGAACATAACACTGCTTGAGTTAAAGAAACACTAGAGCTTAATACTGTATTGTACTATCTAGAACCACAAAACTATGGCAAATTAAATAAAATCTAGCTATCAGAGGAATGAGGCCTAGAAATGTAAATTCTTAACAAGTACAAGAGGTGATGCTAGCAGTGCTAAAGTTTCAAAACCCTTACTAAGGAGTATAAACTGCAACATACTAGGTCTCAAAAACCCATTTTCTTTGACTTAGTGTTTGACTTTATGTATACATACATATATATGTATATATATGTGTGTGTATGTGTGTGTGTGTGTGTATTTAAATTACTTGGCAAGCTGGGCGTGGTGGCACATGCCTGTAATCCCAGCACTCAAGAGGCTGAGGCAGGAGGATCACTGCAAGTTTGAGGTCAGCCTGGGCTACAAAGCGAGCTCAAGGCCAGCCTGAACTGCATAGTGAGACCCTGTCTCAAAAAGACAAAAAAAAAAAAAAAAAAAAAAAAAAAAATTACTTGGTAAATCTAATACTTATAGCAGGCTTCAGACTTATAAAACTGTAAAGATCCTGCACAGGCGCCCTGTACCCACAGAACAGTCAGCTGGCACAAGCTGCCCTGGCCTCCACTTTCACTCCTGGCTATTCCCCATTGCTCCACCCCCAACACCTGACTCTCCATCTCCATTACCTGCTTACATCTGTCAGTACTGTATGAGACATGATGCCTGTACCTACCACTTCTTTAGGAGAATAAAAAAAGAACAGCAGTAATTATCAAGTATGATTATTAAGTGAATGGCTTATCTAGTTAGGAAACATATTGCTTAAATTTTTGCTTCAGTTAGTAATGGGCATAAGCTTGGGTCAAGGAACCCCTTATTTTTCCTACTGTACTTTGTAGTTTGTACTTTAGTATTGTAGTTGCTAGCTATGCATCTCAATACCTTTCCCTAAGGACACAAAAGCAATCTATGGGCTTACCTGCTTGGTATGACGAATGGCAAAAAGTGCGCACATGTGTAAAGTGTGCAACAGTGTCAAAGTAGTATTTGAAACCACCTTTATGTTCCATCCAACTGGTTTTGCATATGTTTACAAAAATGTCATAGTCATCACAATGGTCCAGAAAAACCACACCACTTTAGGATTTGTTTAAAAACAAGTTTTAATTTTTCTGGTAGAAGTAGTGCAATTCAGTACAACTGCACATGAAAAACCAGATTTGCAAATTTTAGAGGCTGTAAAAAATGAATCATCAAAGATGCGTGTGGTGGCACATGCCTATAATCCCAGCACTCCAGAGGCTGAGGCAGGAGGATTGTTGGGAGTTCCAGGCCAGCCTAGGCTGCAAAGTGAGCTCAAGGCCAGTCTCAACTGCATATCGAGACCCTGTGTCAAAAAGACAAAGAAAGAGAAAATAACAAGTAAAAAAATATTACGGAATAATTTTCTTAGAGGACTGGAACTGGAGCTCATAACACATCAGTTATAACAAAGGAAAAGTAAAGTATTTCTGCCCAGGGAACTACACAAAAAAATTATGGAGCACACTGGTGAGCTGACAGATGCACAGGTAGGCGCAGCATCACAAACACCTACTATGACAACAAAATAGATGTCACTTGTGCCCTACAAGAAAGTACAGGAAAGTAAAACATATGTGCTATCAGTGTAAGTAATACTTGTGTATGGAATATGCAGTTCTCACATGTAAAGACTGCTTTGGGTGTAACAGGTGAAGCAAGGCTTATTTCTGTGGTAGATTTCTGTTGTTTACACTATAGTTCACATAGGCTTTTATTTTTGATGTTATCTTTTATATTTTTTAAGCAAATAGGTGATATGAAAATTTTGATATCTATTCTAAGGACTCATTACATATTTGATACTGTACTTTACTGACATCCTGTTTCCCCTTCAAGTGCATGTTGTACAATATAGTAGAAAGCTTCTGACAAAACAGGAGGTGACAGACGAGACTGCCATATAGGAAAGGAAACTTAAGGACACGTGCTATCAGTGTAAGCAACATGTGTGCACGGAACCTAGACATGTGAAGACTGTCTTGGGTGTAACAGTTGAAACAAAGCTCATTTTTGTGAGTTCTATAGGTATTTTCATTGCAGTTGATAATAGAAATTTGTATCTGATCTTTGAGGTTTTATAAGGAAGTATGCAGCTGATGTATAAAAATGTCAATGTTTATTCTGAACACAATACATATCAAGGATTTAACAATTCATTTTGATATTTTAATTTCCTGTTAAATGCACACAGTATAATATGAACCTCCTGACAAAACAGCAGACCACTGAGATGTCAAGTATGTCCTACAAGAACACCAAGAAAGCAAAAGACATAGGCTGTCAGTGTAAGTGATGTGTGTCTATGAAATGTATTGTTGTCATATATGTAGACTGCCTTAAGGTGTCATAACTGAAGTAAAGATCATATATACATATACTACTGATGTTTTCTATCTTTTGTTGTTGTTGTTGTTGTGAGATAGGGTCTCACTATGAAATTCTGCCAGGCCCTGAACTCACTTTGTAGTCCAGGCTGGTCTTGAACTTGCAAAGATCCTCCTGCCTCATCCTCCTGAGCTCTGGGATTACAGGCCTGTGCCACCATGCCTGGCTAGTGTTTTCATTGTAGTTCAAATGGTAATTTATTTCTGATGCTCTTTTTTAGAATTTGTACACCAAAAACCACTCAATCTTGAAAATTTTGATGCTTTTTCTATAAACAATGAATATAAAGTATTAAAAACTCAGTATTTTATTTTTGTGGATTTTTTCCTCTTAACTACTCACTGTTTAATAAATTCAGAATTAGAATTACTAATTCATCAATAGAAATATTCTAAAGAATAAATGTGGGTCAAACTCACATTTATGTGCCTTGATGAAAAAAAATTAGTATTATGCCCAAGGGCTACAATAAGTATGTAAGCAGAGACAGAAGGAAAAAATAGCCAAATCAGGACAAAACTATGGAAAAATTTTAAATTATTAAAAATAACCCCAGCTAGCATGGTGGGGCCAGCACACCTGTAATCCCAGCACTTGGGAGGCTGAAACAGAAGAATCACCAGGAGTTCAAGGACCGAGTGGACTATATAGCAAAACCCAGGCTTAAACAAAGAAACAAAGTAAATAAATGAATAAATAAGTAACTCCAACCTTTGGTAGGTGTATATCTAAGTATAATCCTTTTTCCTTTTTTTTTTTTTTTTTTTTTTTTTTTTTTTTTTGAGATAGTCTTGCTATATAGTTCAGGCTGGCCTGGAACTCATGGCAGTTTTTCTGTCTCAGCCTCCCAAGGGCTAAAATGTAATTTTTAAAAGCCTTTCTCTTTCTTGGTAACAAAAGCACTATCTTGTTATTTGAATGTTTTCCTTTAACTCTTCATTACAAAACATACACACACACGTGGAGATTGGAATTAGACAAAATTTGGAACTCACCTCAGAGCTTTTATTATCCATGTTTTTGTTCCTTGAGACCCAAACATCATGGTCAGGTACATAAAGAGTGGGCCCTGTGGATTTAGCTTCTATAGATGCAACAGATCACAGGTGGAAAATATTGAGGGGGGAATTATATCTGTGCTGAACACGTAAACTTTTTCTTTGTTATTATTTGCTTAACAATACAACTGTTTAATACCATTTAACGGTACTGGGGATCAAACTCAGGACTTTGCGCTTGCCAGGCTGGCACTTATTCCACGTATTCCCAGCTTTAATACCATTTAAATTTGCTGTTGTTGATACAGTCTAGTTCAGCATAGCAGAGCCGGGCTTAGTTTAAGTATTGAGGCCTTAGCTTCTCAACCTCTCATATACTCGGATTAGAGCACTAGAATTATAGGCATGCACCACCACACTGAGCATGTATTAGATGTTACATGTAAGTAAGTAAGGTGATTTAATTTAAAGGAGGTTGTGCACAGGTTTTATACAAATACTTGTATTAGATCATTCTTTAAGACTTTAGGCATCAAGGTTTTGCTATCTATGAAAATACTGGTATCAAAACACAGCAGATACTGAGGAGACATTTGTTTAAAAAAGAAAAAAAATTTAAAATATATTTAAGCCAGGCATGGTGGCACACGCCTGTAATCCCTGCACTTGGAGGGCTGAGGCAGGAGGATTGTTGTGAGTTTGAGGTCCGCCAAGTGAGTTCAAGACCAGCCCAAACTGCACAGTGAGATCCTGTCTCAAAGACCCATCAAAAAAAAAAAACATATATATGTATATATATAGAGAGAGAGAGACACAGAGACAGAGACAGAAAGAGAGGAAAGGGAGAAGGGGAGGAAAGAGAGAAAGAGAGAGACAGAGACAGAGACAAAGAGAGAAAAGGGAGAAGGGGAGGAAAGAGAGAAAAGAGAGAGAGAGACAGATATTGATTGATTGAAGAATTACACTGGAGCCAGGTGTGGTGGCCTACCTGTAATCCCAGTATTCAGGAGTCTGAGATAGGAGAATGGCCACGAGTTTGAGGCCAGCTTGGGCTGCACAGTGAGTTCAGTGTTAGCCTACACATGGTGAGATCTTTTCTCAAAAAATAATTACAGTGGACCTTTGACTTAAAAACTCAATCCACAAACGCTGGTTGTAATTCACATTGGTTGTAACACTATTTTTCCCCTAAGAAATTATGTGTTCTGAACCTCCCAAAGCACATCTTAAATTTTTCATAACAGAAAGGATTGTATAATTGTATGATTTACCAGGAAACACCAATAATTTTCCTAGTGATTTCACCAAAGTCATAAAATGTTCCTAGCTTACCAGAAACAATTCCATACTGTACTCACCATTCAAGTTGACATCTTCGGCTTACAGGAAGAGAGGATAAAATGAAAGGTGTACCTGTTTGGAAGGAGAGTTCCTTTCTACAAGAACATCAGGAATCTGGCTCATTGGTGTCCTTTCTTTCTTTGGAAGACCCTATAGCCCACTAGGACCTGCTTCTGGCTCACTAGGTTTCAACCTTTTCAGAACTAAAAACTGGTCTAAAGTTCTCCGTTTGTCTTTAACACTGTTCTGTAGTATGACATGACAGTGTCATTAAGCAAGTGAATGCAACAATTGGCTTTTTCTCTGGATGGGTCTTTACAAATGTTTGTAGCTCTGTCCATTTTTTTTGAAGATTTCCTTTACTTCAGAACTTTGCCACACTGTCAATACTTTCCCTCTTCTTCACAAAGCTCCTTAGCTATCCTTCTCTGTTGCTCAGCCAGAAATTGCTGAAGTTCCTCTGTAGACAATTTCTGAGTGTTTCTCCACCACCATCTACCAGCAGGCCTATGGACTCTGTTATAGTGACAATGTCATCAACCAGAACGTCAGCTGAAGCCTCAAGTTCCTCTACACAGCCTTTAAAGTCTCTCTCCTGTGAAACTTTAGACCACATCTTCCAGAAGAGCTCAGTATTCTTAAAGACACTGGCCCAAGATTTCTCAGTTAACCCCACACAGAAAAGGATGTTAGGATGTTCCTTCCAGAACTCTTGAAGGACAAAATTTGTATCTGAGACCATTTGGGTGGCTGGGGATATAGCTCAGTGGCCTAAGCACCTGCATAACAAGTGCAAGGTCCTGAGTTTCATTCCTGGTACCCCGCCCAAAAGAAAGCTCTGAAACCATTTAGAAGCTGCTGAGGAACAGTTCCTTGGAATATAGCTCCTTAAAGTTAGCTACAACCTTCTGGTCCACAGACTACAGTAAAGGAGTTGTATTAGGCATGAGGAACTCGACAGACAGCCATGGGAATTCTTCAGCTGCTTCTTCTAAATCTCATGGGTGAGCAGGAGCATTGTCCATGATGAGGAGAGCTTTGAGTGGTAAACCTTTGTCCTCTACCAATTTCTTAACAGGACAGAACGCCTCCCTGGTCCACTCAAGAAAAAGTACTCGTTACCCTAATGCTTTTGCATTAGATCTCCACATGACCCCTACCTATTCTTCATGACTTTGATGTTTTCTCAACACTCTAGGGGTTTAATAGTGATAAACTCAAGACTTCCGGGAAGATGGCGACCGGGTAGGCAGCAGAGAGAGAACTTCCCAGAGGATTACCACCCAAACAATGAAATACAGCAATATGAAGACAGAAATGAGGACTTCCGGGAAGAAGACGACCAGCCGAGAGAGCGAGTGCGGAGGGAAGAACGGCTTCAGCTCCTGAACCCGACAGAGAACGCGCTACTGGGACAAACTGCGCCAAACCGGGCAGCACTCCCGGATCCCGCTCAGAACCCCACCCCCGCAGCCAGCCGGCGGGATTTCTGAGTCAGGGAAAATCTCCATCCAGGGAAAAACATCTGAACGGCACTCCTGTCTGCACGATCACAGGGTGAGTTAGTGTGCGCTCTAACCGGTTTTTCCTGAATCGGAAAGAAGCTCAGCCCAGCGAGAGACATCAAAGCAGCTTCAAGGACTGCGGGATCTCCCGGGTGGGAAGACCTACTTAGGTGCCCCAACGGGTTTTGTGAGGGGGGAAGGAGCTCCACCCAGGAAGGAACACCTGAGTGGCCCATCTGCAAGAATCCTGGGGTGGCGAGCTGTTTATTCGCCCCGACCAGGTCTTCGGGTAGGGAGTAGAAGCGGAAATCTCAGCAGACAGCTTAAGGGACATTCTCCCAAAGAGAAGTAACCATTGGAGCAGCCTCTGCAGCAGACCTTTGCCTGCTGAACTGGCTGTGGAATTTATAGCTCCACAGTTTGAATCTGATACCCAAAAATGGGAAAACAGAGGAACAAAACGCAGTCTCAAAACTCAACCCTACCCAGAACAAGTTTTGAATGTGAGGATACAGGGGAACCAGGAAATCACATACCTGCAAGTTATGAAACGATTGCATCCGAAATGAAACAACTCCGACAGGCCATGGAAGAGCTTAAAGCAGAAATAAGCCACATACCCACAATGATTTCTCAGATAAAAAATGTGCTGAAAACAATGATGGAAGAAATGTTCCGTGCACACAGAGAAGAAATAGACAAAAGACTAAAAGAAAATAGGAAACAAATGGAAACGTTACAAGAGCAATTTAGGAATGAATTACCAAGAATGAAACAGGTCCAAAGAGAATTCCAGGATTTGAAAACTAACGCTGAAAGCATGAAAAACCGTTTAAATGAAACCGAAGATAGAATTTCAGAACTTGAAGACAGCATGGCAGCTTATGAGCGTG